>JANDJZ010001107.1:0-14183 GCA_027943245.1 Acanthamoeba sp. SK_2022b | reverse complement strand
GCCATCGCAGGTTGACTCCAGTTTTGTGTTCGAGGGCGATGCCTGCGACCTCGAAGAGACCGGCCCGGGTACCTAATTAAACCAGTCCAACAAACCTTTTCTTTTTATTATTTAAATGAGGATCAATCACTGGCTCCAGATCTCGTAGTCTTGCCCAATCTTTATATTGACTTCTTCCTTTCGGTGTCTCTACCCACGCAGCGGCGCCCGTGTTGGGCCTACAGGACTCCGAAGATTTGAGCCCCAGCGAGCCGTGCCATGACCCACACCTCAGCGGCCTCGAAACCGGCAAGCCCGACCCCACCATCATCGACCACGGCGACCATCACCACCACAAGAAGTCTGCCGGTACCGCCCACGCGCAACCGCATGTGCACTCTGTGGCGCTTTGTGCGTGCCACTAAACGCGTCCATGCGTCCATGCACGCAGGCAAGCGCAACATCAACGCGTTCCAGCTGGCGATGTTGACCTACTTCTTCACCTGCGGCGGTCCCTTTGGTATCGAGCCGTCGGTCGGCGCGGCCGGCCCCGTCATCACTCTCGTCGCCCTCATTCTCGTTCCCGTCCTCTGGTCCCTGCCTCAAGGTGCTCGCATTCACGACGCACGCACACACACACACACGGCATAGACTAACGAGGGTGGGCCACGTGGTGTGGTGTGGTGTGGTGTGAGCGCAGCGCTGATGTCGGCGGAGCTTTCGCTGATGGTGGACGAAAACGGCGGCAACATCGTGTGGGTGCAGCGTGCGTTCGGGCCCTTCCTCGGATGGGTCAACGCCTTCAACTATCTCGTCTCCGCCTTCGCCTCCATGGCCCTCTACCCCATTCTCGTCATCGACTACTTGCCCCAGCACTGGCAGGTACTCTATCTCCACAATAAACAATATTTTTATTTTCTTTTTTTTTAGGAAATAATCCAATTTTTACGAGAAAATAATATACTGCCAATACTCCCCTTCTTGTTGTAATGAATAAAGATCAAAGTCTAATGATTCTCTTCAAAAAAAAAAAAAAAAAACAGGACAGCCTCTCGTACGGGGAGGCGTTCGCGATCAAGTTCGCGTTCGTGTTCATCATCATGTTGATCAACATGTGGGGCATCTCGTGGGTGACGCGTCTCTCCCTCATCTTCCTCTTCTTCATCCTCTCTCCGTTCCTCGCCGAGTTCATCGCCCTCCCCATCATGGGCGACCTCCAGTGGGACAAGCTCGACGAAGTCCCCGCCTTCTCTGACATCCAATGGTCCCTCTTCATATCCACCACCCTCTGGTCCTTTGGTACGTGCGTTGTGTGCGTGTGTTGTGTGTGCGGCTCGTGTTCACATGGGCCCGCGAATGGGATCGACAAGGTGGCTACGACTCCATGGGCTCGGTGGCTGGAGAAGTGAAGGACGGCCGCAAGACCTACATCGCCGGCATTTCCATCGGTCTCCCCCTCAACGTGCGTCCATCGATCGACATCGTCGCTCTGCTTCTCCCGCTCACGCTCGTCTTTTACTCGTATTTAATACTAAAATACTTTTCTTTTTCTTTTCTCTTTTTTTCTCTCAGATTTTGAACTATTTCCTGCCCGTGGTGATGGGCTGGGTCTACACGCCCGACCGTAGCGTGTGGACGTCGGGCTACTTCACCACCCTCGCCTACAAGATGTCCTCCACCCTGGGGTACCGCCTCCCTCCCCATCTTTCCTCTCTTTCTCGCTCTACGTAGACTCTGACGCGCGCGGTGTGTGTTGTGCGTTGGGTTGTGGGATGGTGGCGGTGGGCGGATAGATACTACATGATGGCGGCGTCGGTGATGTCCAACTTCGGAACGTTCAACGTGACCATGGCCTCCATGGCCCGCGTGCTGTGGGCTATGGCGCGTGCGCCTGGCGATGCCAAGCAGCTCCCCTCCTTCGTCGCCCTCTCCTGGCGACGCGCCAAGACCGGCACCATTCGGTTCGCACACGCACGCGCGCGCGCACGCGTAGAGTTTCCTCCGGCGTTATTGGGGGGGGCAGGGGCTGACGCGGCCGTTCTCGTCGCGCAGACCGATCATGGGGATCGTGATAGTGGCCGTCGTGGTGATGTGTCTCTCGGTCCTCCCGTTCGACGTCCTCGTGCAGGTACGGCTGCTCCTCCCATTCGGGTCGCGGGGTGGTGTAGTGTGGTGAGGCGTTGCTCTGTGGGGGCTGGGGCTGTGGGGGCGTTGTGTCGGTGGCGCAAGTGTGTGGCGCGCGTTGTGGTTCCAAAACGCACGTGAACGAGCCCCCGAAAACGTCGTGGAGCACGTCTCGAAAACCGACACGGAGCGTTCTAAAACAAGCAATCAACCGTTGTCTTTATGTTTTCATTTTCATTTTCATTTATCAATTCATTTTCATTTTCATTTTCATTATTTTCATTTTCATTTATCAATTTACTTTACATACCTGTTGTGTGACTGGTATGCTCATGCACTCTCCCATCGGATCGCTTGGACGTGTCAGGTGACGATGTTCATGCGGGTCGTGAACCTGCTGCTGGAGTACTTTGCGCTGATTCGCCTCAAGTACACCGAGCCCGACACGCCGCGCCCGTTCGTCGTCCCTGGCGGCAAGTGGGGCGCCTGGTTGATCGTCCTTCCCACCGCCACCCTCTCAGGTAACTGAATTAATATCTATTTTTATTATTGATTTATTGATTTGTTTATTCATCTATTAACCTTTTTCCTCCCTACGCAGGAATGTTGGTTGCGGGAGGCGACTGGCAGCTGTGGACGATCACAGGCGGCGCCAATGTGATCATTGTGGCGACCTACTTCCTCAAGGTCGCCTGCCAGTGGCTCTGGCGCCGATATTCGCCATGGGGTTCCCAGCACGAAGAGACGCAGCGCATCATCAACTAACGCGGGCTCGAGCCAATTACCTGGCCAGGTTCGTAGCCGGTTTTGTAATTCTCACTTGGTCGTAGAGAAAGAGAAATAAAAATAAATAGTATAAAAATAAGTAAGGGGGCAAGTGTGTTTCTCTTTTTGACGCATCACTACAAAAGAAGGGAAGGCAACACCAGATGATGCGGTCGGCGGCAGTTGTGGCGGTGGGGTTGGATGTGGCGGTAGATACAAGGGGATTGGTTGGAGATGGTGGTTTGTACAGGGAGAGGGGTGGCTTAGGTCTTCTTGTACTCGGTCAACACGGGGTAGATGTTCTCAAAGGCCTCGTAGATCTCCTCTCGCACCTTGGCGCCTGTGAGCACAATCTTGCCCGACACGAAGATGAGCAGCACGATCTTGGGCTGCACCATACGGTAGATAAGACCCGGGAACAGCTCCGGCTCGTACTAGAGAGATGAAGTGTAGCACGTTTCAACAACAACAACAACAACAACAATACTTGGCGTTAGTATCCTACGTAGGCGGTAGAATTGGGAAGAGGAGAGAAAGGCCTGAGAGGGGACAACGCACGCTGCAGTAGTGATTGTGAGCAAAGGCGAGACCTTCGAGACGGATGGGGAATCGAACGTCGCACGAGCCGACGATGTTCTGAATCTTGAAATCGAGGAACTTGGCCGCGAATCCGAGCTTCTGAATGATACGAGCATACTTCCTCGCAGCCAGACGCGAGGCCTCTTCGCTCTTGGCACCCGTGCAGACCATCTTGCCCGATGCAAAGATGAGAGCAGTAGTCTTGGGCTCTCGAATCCTCATGATCACGGCAGCAAAACGCTTGGGGTTGTACTCGGCATTACGCGCATGCAAGGCGATGTTCTTGAGGTCGAGCTTGCACCCCAGATTCACAGTCGATACGATGTTTCTGGAAGTGTGGATCAGATGAGAAAGGATGTCTTGGTGGAGCGACACATGCAAAGCCAATCAGAGCCTGATTGCTGTCGAAGGTTGGTTGAATCGCCCCCCCCCCCCGAAAATCCCCTCAAAGGAGCTACACGTACTGCAGAGTGGGAACAATGCCTGACGGGTGCTTGGTGCGATCGACATCGCTGTCCATTTCATCCACGGGAGCAGTCTGTTGAGTGGGAACTGGAGAGGCCTGTGTCTGCTGCGTGGGCTGCGGTGGCCCACCGATGTTCAAGTGATGAATCGGAGGCAGTTGACTGCTCCCTTGGTGCCCGGGCACCGCCACACCCGCACTCTGCAGTACATTCGTCAAGCTCGGTAAGGTAATCCCGCTCATCATGTAATGCCTTGCCCCAGATGTCCTTCAAACGTGAAGACTTGAAGGACAATCCACCACACCACCTTTTTCGAGAATTGAATTTTTATTGCCGAAAAAACGAAATCAACCCGGGTTTTTTCTTCGTTTGAGAGCCTTGCTTTGTTTTGGGTGTGGCCTTTCTCTCGAGAGCAGAACACGATGCGGATCTCCCTACTGTTCTCGCTGGCCCTTTGCGCCTGCGCTCTGTTCACCCTCGCCGTGCAAGCTAACGAGGATGAAGCCCTTTGGATGGAGGAGGATTACGTGCTGGAGGGAGTTCTGGCGACGCGTGAACTTGTAGAGGATGGTTTCTTTCCCGAGGGAGGTGTTGCGAGGTTGAAGCGTCTCAACCCCCACAAACGCTTCTCCGTTGCTACTCCATTTACCGTGGATTGCTCGGCCGTTAGCAATTCAAACGATGTCAACGTCTGCTTCTCCTACTTTCAAGATGACTCTGACATGGTGCGATCGAACTTATCTCTTTATCTTAATTCACTGGTCCAATTCTCTGATCCATTCTCCGTGTTCTGGCCAGCAGAAATGGTATATGCAGAACTGCTGCCAGTGCGACGTGGATTCTACGTACAACATGCAGAACGGAGGGAAGCCGTTGCACAACATCTACTTCAACCAGGGCCCCATTGGGGCCAACCAGATGTGGCGCCTCTTCTTCATGGACGACAACCCAACCTTCCAGCCCTTGCTGGTCTCCGCCGAGCTCGCGGACTGCTAATTCTTCTCCCTCGCCTCTCCCGCCCTCCTCCGTTACACTCTGCCTTCATTCCTCACTGTCCGTTCATGAGCGACCACTAAAGCTGGGAGTGAAGGGGAGGTTCACTCTTCGAGGAGGGAGCTGTGGGTGGTGTTGGGCTGCCTCTCCGCGATCTTCTCGAGGAGATGAGAGTAGGCGGCGACCATCTGCTGCTCGCTCTCTGCTTTGGCTGCTGGGCAGTGTTGAAGGAACTTGAACGCGAGGCTCATCCACTTCTCGGCCTCGTCGAGCTTCATCAGTCGATAGTTGTGAGCTCCGTTGTTCCAGGACTTGGCCAGCAGCCTGTGCGCACACGTGAGATAGCTGGACTCTCTCTATCGTCTATCCAAGGCGGGCTGGTTACCAGCGCAGCTCAATCTGCGGATAGGCGGAGGACTCGGTTTCTCGTTCGCCAAGTTTCTCAACCAGCTTGTAGGCCTGCTCGTAGAACGTCCACGCACCGTCGTATCCTCCGTTCAACATGATAAGCTGACGCAACAGGGCACCTGTTTGAAACATACACATGAATAAATTGTCTACTCTTATGCTGTTTGCTCACAAGTATCAGCGGTGCATAGAGAATGATCATAACTGCTAGTGGCGTAGTTGATGGACCGAGACTTGACGTTGATCTGGAGGCAAGTCGTCAACGCTTCTATGGCAGCTGTGGGAAAAGGAAGTGAGTAGCTCGAGCGTGGACTACGACAGTGTGAAGGAGACCTGCAGTGCGCCGGGGCGAGTTTTCTAAGCACAGCGCAGCCATGGCTTCAAATACAACAGGATTGATTCCTGGTATGGACGCGGCGCTCTGACACAAAAAGGACGTGAGTCCTTCCGGCCATCATCCAAGAATCGAGCGCGGCACTTCTGGGGATACCTGAATTACAGCGATGAGGCTCTGATTGTCCAGCTTAAGGGCGAGTTTCACGTGGAGTTCCATGACCTTGATCTGCGGGATGCTCTGATCGACCACCGCAGACATGGAACCGGTGTGGCTAACAGAAGCGAATCTTGCTTGTTGAGCGGACAGCTCGTAGCACGTATCGATCGCCTTAACCAGCTCTTTCAACACGTTCTGCCAAGTGAAAGAAATTGACCTAAAGCCCACGCTACGGAACAAGAGGCAAGTAAAGCGATTTACCTCATCGAAGCCGTGCGCTTTCTGCTCCTCCAGTTTGGCGGCGATCGCAAAGAGAAGGCTCGCCTTCTTAGTTTCCAAGTTTTCTCGGCTGATAGGCAGAACACCTGAGTACTGTGAAGAGAAAAGCTCAACGTCACCAATTACTCGCATAGTGGGTATGTCGGATGTCCGTACTTCGTAGGCGTAGTGATAGAATCTATGGCAAAGCTCTAGCTCACGCTGCTGGTTCGCTTGCTTCCTACAGAGGAAAGCTGAGCTGGGAACGGCCGAACATGGATGCTCTGTCAGAGTGTACCCAAACTTCCAGCACACTCCTATCAGCCACTCGAGTTCGTCAAGGCTGCTGAACATCTGTGGCCCGAGCTCTTTCAGCTTATCGGTGCCCAGACGTAGATAAAACGCCGTTTTCGCGAGGTCCTCGATGGTATTACTTCGCACTGGTGAGTCTACTAAAGTTTTGTATATCACCGACAGAAGGGGCTTACCTGTGCTCACTAGAGACAGACAGCTTGACTAAGTTGCGAAGGACTCGGCCGGTGTGAGCCAGTCGATCGGCACTGATGAACGTGGAGAGGATTGCCTCCATTGCGTGCATGGCCACCAATTGTCGTTTCATCTATCATCGAGAACGTGAATAATGATCACCGCTCAGCTTCGCCAAGGCTCCTTACATACCGCCCACGCTTCTTCGGCGGCGATGTCGAGGTACTTCGGGTCGAAGTCATCACACGCACAGAGCGCGACAAGTTCAGCCTTGGCTGAATACGCATTGGCACAGCATGAGTTGAGTATCGTGCGGAGCTTGCTGCATCAGTGTCGGTCCAGGGTACCATTCTCGTCGTCCGGGACGTGCAGGTAGATCAGGAACAAGAGGAAGTGCGTAGCCAGGCTTGACTCACGAATCATAGCCTCCCTGGCATGTTTCAACGCCTGCTCATAATGCTTGAGCTGCATATGGCAGCGAGCGATGATTCTGAACATGGACGAGCCCATAGGTGTTTTAGAAATCTGACCTTTCTCAGAGCCCATCACGAGTTCATACCCGTGGTATTTGGCTTGGCTGGCTGTATCGTTGATATCGAGCAAGCGGTACGAACGTTCAAACCACTCCAAGCTCGTGGCGAAGTCATCTCTCTGCGTCACACGTAAACGTGAGAAGAAACCGCCATCGCCAGCCAAGGGTGGGCCTTACTTGAAACAGCACGGCGCCGACGTTCCAGAGCAACTGCTGAAAGTGCTTCAGCTCAACCGCGGCAAGCCGGTGTCGCCCGCCATGGTGATCTTGAATCACGAGTCTCATGAGAAACACATAGAAGCATCAAAAGCGAATGGGGCCAACCTGAAGTAACCTGCTCGACCAACGTGCACGCTCTTGAGTGATCGTTAACTTCCTCCGAGAGAAGGAGATCGAGTAGTTGGTATCGAGTCTTGCCGATATCGCCATCTTGAGAGAAACGACTCTGAAGGAGGGTGTAGCCAAGGATCGCTGCTTCGGGTCTAGCAGACGCTTAGTAGTGTTCGACATTGAACAAGGCAAGGCTCAGCGGTACCGCTTATATTCTCTTGCCAGGTCACAAGCCGCGAACGCCCTAGCCATGACGAGTCAGTTGAGAGACGCTCGATTGCCCTAATTACGGGTCCGACGTACATGTCGAGCGTGGTGTCCGGATGGGCAAGCAGCTTTTCAAGATACTTCTCTGCAGCGTCGAAGCAACCTTCTACGAAGTTTAGCTTCGCAAGTAAATACAGCACTGAGTGGTTCTCATGCATCTGTTGTAGTACGTGAGCGTAAGGCAGAGGCTTGTCTCACACGAACTGTACCTCGCTGGCGAGCTGCGCACACTGCTTGGCCCGATCCTTATCTCCCGTGCTGAGGAGGCAGTGCGCCATGAGCCGCAAGGTTCTCGCTTGCTTGGGTGCTGCTTGTCCTTGGTTCGGATCCTTCGTCATCAGGTCGTACGAGCTGGGGGAGTGGGGTGAATAAGGTTGAGGTGCATCGCGACGAGAACCAGACTCACCTCTCAAGCCATCCGATAGCATCAGAGTAGTTCGCTTGCTGATGCGCCTGTACTCCGTAGTTGTAGCAGAGCATTGCTGTAGGCTTGGCCTGCACAAGAAGGCGTTACAATGCGTTTGGTGTCCATTACGCTGGATGATCATCAAGATGTACCTCTTGTGGAACAAGGGTTATGAGTGTCTTCGCCTTTGTAAGCACTTCGCGCGCGCCCTTGGGGTCTTTCACCGCCCAGTAGAGCTCCATTCTATGGAGGCAACAGCGTAAGCGCAACAACACCTATTTGGCAGCATCGTGGCAGCATGTACTGGCTGATGTAGAACGTGAAGAGTATCTGCTGCACTTCACTTTCGGTTGCCTGCTCGCTGAACTCGGTCTCGATCTTATGCCATAGCTGCTCCCACAATCAAGGTTAAGCTCCGACAACCGGGATTGAAAGAGGATGGTCACTCGCACCGAAGAAGCCGTTGAGAAACAGTTTCGCGCCATTTCCACGCTGTCCAGATCTGGAACCAACAGCTAACGCGTTAGAACAATGATGAGGCCAAGGCTATTGAAGAATACGCACCGCTCCACAGCTTGCCCGTCCTCGAGAAGAACTTAAACGAGCACACTACGATTTCGGAATCATTAGGCAGGCCCGTTGCTGCCAGGGACAGGAGATCGCAGGCGAGATGACGCACTGTGCGGCATGGAAGGTGAGGGACAGCGAGCGAGCAAGCATTATGCCCGCTGCACGCCAGATGAGTACCTCGCACGGATAGCTCCTCAGTGGGAAGGTCCTTCTTGCCCATCCCTATCGCTACGTTCCAGAGCCGGAAGGCTATGAATAAGGACGTCAGAAGACAGAAGCTGGTTGGTGCACAAGCCAAGGACGCTTGCACCGATCTCCTTGAGGAGCTTGCAGTAGTTGGGAGCAAACGTCACAGACGCCGGCAAATCGTTAACGTGCTTGCGCAGCGACGACGGTTCGATGCTACTCATACGGCCTTCATTAGCCTTGGTCTCGATCTCAGAGACCAAGTCTGCAAGAAGATTTGTGAGAACGAATCACTTGCTGTTGCTTGGGTACCTTCGAGAAGTGTCATGAATGAGTCGGCGATTTGCATCTCCTGCATCTTTGTGCTACTTCTTGCGCTTCTGTACGAATGCAGCCAGCGGCGTGCTCACCCTGCGGGCACATCTTGTTGCCTGCGTTTTGCGGTGGCAAAAAATGGTTTTTTTATTTGTCTCACATTTTTAGAATGTATGCTCCAGTTTTCAACTTGAGTGCTCCTATCTTGTACGAGCATTGCCTGCCCATGCTGTGTGGCATTATCACTGCACAACCACCACATCCTCTGTTTGAGGTTTGTGTTAACTGCACCAAAGCCGTGGCCCACTGGTATCCGTTCATCACGCATCTCGAGCTGGCTCAGTTCACGTGTTACAACCACGCCAGAAGCTCCGGAGTGCGGGGCTAGTGTAAGATTGTAGACAGGTCGTCTGTCGACTGCGACGCTTGCGCGACAAGACGCAACGTGCGCAGAAAAACAGAGCCCCTTCGCTTGGATTTGGTGGCGCTTCGCTTCCCTCGATCCTCCTGCCCTTCACCCGATCTCACTTTGCAAGCCTACCTTAACGATCGATAGTGGATCAAACGCCTAATCACCAATCTCATCCTCCATCTTTCTTCGCCCTCACAATTGGTTGATCTGCTGTTCTTTGGAATGTCCATCTTCTTCGAGTACGATGTTACGCTGGCATTCGCCATAGTAGCAGTAACATCAGCCATGTTCTTCGTGGTGCTGCCCTTCCTGGCACGTGACCAGCAGCGAGGACGCATCAAGCCGGGCCCGCGCAAGGAGGACAAATTCTCCCGCCAATCCTACGATGTCGCGCCACCCGAGGCGCTTGGTGAAGGACCCATCCGCCGTGCTTCTGACATAAGGCCTGACGAAGAGCTTTACGATTCACTTAAGGACACCGAAAACAACCTCGTCGTCACCACACTTTACCAGAACTTCGCGTACCTTCCCTCTCCTCATTTGACCATCAGAATCATTTTTCCTTTTCATCTTATTCTGCACCTTCCCTGCTCACCAACCCGACCTGTGCAGGAGGAGCGAGAGGCTGTTTGGCCACTGCCGCTGCCTGGGCACGCGCAGCTTCGAGAGCGATGGCACCCGCGGCCACTACGAGTTCCGTTCCTACAAGGAGATCGCTGCCCTCGCGCGCTACTTTGGCTCCGGCCTCAAGAACCTGGGCGCCAAGAGGGTGCGTCGCCCGCTCGTTTTCTTCTGGCCCAACCACAAGCCACGTCATCGCTGTCCGCCACCGTCACTATTGCTGCTTCACGTTTCATTTGCTCTCTCTCGCTACTTCTTGCGTCGTTTCGATGTATATGTGTGGGTGGGTAGACGCGTGAACCCGTAATTGACCCGATGGTCGTTTTTGGGTGCAGGGCGAGCATATTGGCATCTACAGCAAGAACAGGGAGGAGTGGGTGATCGCCGACCAGGCCTGCAGCGCCTACTCTCTCGCCATCGTTGCCCTCTACGACACTCTCGGTAAGTTCACCTCCTCGGCCACCTCCCTGTCTCGCTACACGTGGACATATCAATTGACGCGTGTCGACACACATCATCAGGTGAGAACGCCGTGGCCTACATCGCCAGCCACGCTTCCACTCGCTTCGTGGTCGTGTCCCGCGAGAGTCTCCGCCCCGTACGCCTCCGCCTCCCCCTCCACTCCAGCTTCCTCTCGCCACCATCAACCCATGCGCGCGTTCTTACGGTCCCCAACGCCATCATGCACGCGAGCAGCTCATGGGCGCGGCGCCCGAGTGCCACGAGCTCAAGACGATCATTCTCATGGAGGAGCCCACCGACGAGGAGAGGCTGGGCGCCGAAGCGCTCGGCCTCCGCCTTCTCGGGTTCCAGGACGTGGTGCAGGACGGCAAGTCCAGGCCGGTCACCGTCGACCCGCCGTCGCCTGACGACCTCTACAGGTGCGCGCGTCGTCGACGCGTGGCGGCAACGTGTTTGGTGGCCTTGTCGAGCTCAACGTTGCGTGATGGGTGGGTGGGTGGGTGGGTGGGCGGTGATGCAGCATCATGTACACGTCGGGCACCACGGGCGACCCCAAGGGCGTCCTGCTGACGCACCGCAACGTGATGGCCATGACGGCCGCCGTCAACCAGAGGGTGGCCAAGAGCGTGGCCACTCCCGAAGACGCCTACCTGTCCTACCTGCCGCTGGCCCACATCTTCGAGCGTGCCATCATGCAGTGCGCCTTCTCCCGCGGCACCCGCGTCGGCTTCTATCAGGTCTCTCTCTCTCTCCTCCCCCCCCCATAGCCCTCACCGCGCTTGTCTATCGTCTATCTCTGGCTGACGTCATCGTCTACTTCGCGCAGGGCTCGGTGCTTCACATCATCGACGACGTGCAGGAGCTGAAGCCTTCGTTCTTCGTGGGCGTGCCGCGCGTGTACGACAAGATCTACGGCAAGATCGTCAACCTCCTGCCCCAGCAGCAGGGCAAGCTGCGCTGGTGGCTCTTCCGCAAGGCCGTCGCCTCCATGGAGAAGACCCTCCAGACCGGTACCCCCCACCTCGCTATTTATTTCTTTATTAAATAAAAATCATATATTTAATTATTTTTTATTTATTTATGTTATTTATTTACTTTGCAGGCAAGGAAAGCGACCTTTGGAAGTGGCTGGTGCTCAACAAGGCCAGGAAGAGGCTCGGCGGCAACGTGCGGGCCATGTTGTCCGGCGGCGCCCCGCTCACCCCCGTGGTCCACAAGTTCCTCACTTGGTGCGTGAGCACAGGTGTCCCGCTCCCCGATATGTGATGTGTGTCGCGTGCTAATGAGTACCCGCAAATGCAGCGTGTTCGGCTGCACGATCGTGCAGGGCTACGGCCTGACTGAGACCTGCGCTGGTGCCACCGCTGGCTACCTGGAGGACCCCAGCTTCGGCCACGTAGGCGCGCCCATGCCCTGCAGCGGTACCGCACACGTTGTTATACATTATTATTTATTTTAATTTATTTACTTGTTCTTTTTTTAATTATTTATTTTTTACCAAAAAAGGTAATACTCATTCTACGTGCGTGACGTGGACACAGAGATAAAGCTGGTGGGCGTGGAGGACATGCCCGAGTACGATCCCAACGGCGAGGTGCCCTGCGGAGAGGTCGTCATTCGCGGTCCCAACGTGAGCCCCGGCTACTACCGCGACACCGAGAAGACGTACGAGTCGCTACACGGCCGTGGTGTCGTGACGACGCAAACGAGTCGTCTGTGCTCCTACTCTCGCTCGCTCTCTCTCACCTCTACACACACACACACACACATACGTTTTCTTCAACAGCGCGGAGAGCTTCAGGAACGGGTGGTTCTACACGGGCGACATCGGCAGGTGGAACCCCGACGGCACCCTCTCCATCATCGACCGCAAGAAGAACATTTTCAAGCTCTCCCACGGCGAATACATCGCGTACGACTGCCCGCGCTCACTCCTACGTTGTCCCTCGCCCGCTTGCGTGCGCTCACACCGTGTTGCTACCCGTCGTCGTCGTCTGCTTCGCGTGGTGCTGTGGCCGAACAGAGTGGAGAAGCTCGAGGGCGCCTTTACCAAGAGCAAGTTCGTGTCGCAGATCTGGGTCTACGGCGACAGCAACAAGGCCCACCTCGTGGCCGTCGTGTATCCCGACCCCGATGCCCTCCTCCCCTGGGCCCATAGCCAAGGCATCCCGGTACGCACGATCCATGTGTGTGTTGTGTGTTGTGTGTTGTGTGTTGTGTGTTGTGTGTGTGTGTGTGTGTGTGTGTGTGTGTGTGTGTGTGTGTGTGTGTGTGTGTGTGTGTGCCATTGACTGGAGGCCTCACGTGTGTTGGGTGATGCAGTTGAAGGGAGACAAGGTGGTCGATTTCCTGACGGTCTGTAGCGACGAGCGCGCCGCGAACGCTGTGGCGCAGGACCTGCGTCAGGTGGCCAAGGCCACCAAGCTGCGCGGGTTCGAGGTGGTGGAGCGGGTCTACCTGACCCCCGAGGAGTTCACGCCCGCCAACGACCTCGTCACGCCCACCTTCAAGCTCAAGCGGCCGCAGCTCAAGAAGCACTTTGCCCTCCAAATCGATTCGATGTATGCTTCGATCCCGTCCTGAGCTCGTGGCGGCGCAACGCACGCACATCCCGATGCTACTCTACCTGCCGACCAAAGATCGACTGCTAGGCTTTCATCGATCATCGCACTTTTCCACACCACGCACCGCTCCATGCACCTCTTGTTTCAATACACACTACATTTTTGCATCTTCTTCTTCTTTCTCGTTAGCTTCTCGATGGCGAGCCAGAAGTTGATTAAAGGCTGGCCAACATGGTGGTGGTGTGGTTATGTGTGGTGTAGTGGTGGTGGTGGTGGTGGTGGTGTTGAATAGTGTGGCGGTGTGATGGTGGTAGGGCATGTGGTGAGGATAGACATGGGCATGTAAATGAAAAATGCTTAAAACTCTTTCTTTTTTAACATACGTAGTGGCCACTTCATACCAAAGTGGAAGGCAATCAAGCAGAGGTGCTGTTGTCGGCGTGCTGGACGGGGAGGGGCAGGCCGGCGTTGTAGGCGGCGTTGAGGGTCTCGACCTCGAGCCTCTTGGAGACGTAGAGCATGCAGTAGTTGCCGTACAGCACAGAGCCGACGTAGTCCGGGAGGCCGTTGGCCTCGGCGTTGGCCACGGCCGCGGCGATGACGGTGGCCTCGCGGCTGGCGTCGAGCACGTCCTCGCCGGCGGCGTACTTGATGAAGCCGGCCTGGACGGCGAAGGAGAGCCTGATGGCGTAGAGCTGCATGATGAAGTCGTCCAGCTCGTTGATTGGCGTGCGCACGCAGTCGAGGTCCGTGCACGACGAGGCGTCGGTCAGGTTGCCCAGCTCCTCCAGGGACTTGATGTACTGGACGTTGGTGGCCACCGCGGCAAGGGCCGACTGGAGATCAGCAATCTGGGCCGTGAGGTTGGCCTGGAGGGCCGCCACCTCGGTCTTGAGCTGCCCGTAGTTGGCCGGGAGAGCGTTGGCGAGCTCATCGGCGATGCTGGTGGCCGAGGCGAGAGAACCGAAG
>JANDJZ010001106.1:0-11906 GCA_027943245.1 Acanthamoeba sp. SK_2022b | reverse complement strand
CACCTTCATATGCCTCCAGATCAGCGGCGCGCCCCACGCTCGCTATCTGCGCCATCTGATCGACTCTGGATACGTGGGACAAGTCCTGTCGACCAGCTACGTCGGGTCGCTCAGTACCTGGGGACCGGTGGCACCGCAGGACTTTCAGGACTATCTGCGCAACCGCGAGTCGGGCGGCACCATGTTGTCCATCTTGGGCGGCCATTCGATCGAGGCGCTGACGTGGGTAGTGGGCGCCGAGTTCAAGGATCTGTCGGCTGTCCTGGCCAACCAGCACCCCAAGGCCAAGCGGGCCGACACCGGCGAGGTGGTCGACAAGACCACCGAGGACCATCTGGCCGTGGCGGGCACGCTTACCAACGGCGCTGTGGCGTCGGTCCATCTACGAGGAGGCCTCTCGCGCAGGGGTGCCAACCAGCTGCGGTGGACTATCAACGGCACGCGGGGCGACCTCGAGGTGGTCAACACCGAATCAGGCATGCCCCACATCGGCCTGTTCAAGATCTACGGGGCGCACGACGACGAGAAGGAGCTCGTCGAGCTGCCCATACCGGACGAGTTCAAGCCGGACAGCGAGGCCGAGAAGCTCGTGAAGCCCGAGGACCTGGGCTACGCCCTCGTCGCCTTCTTCCGCGACCTCGCATCAGACCTGCGCACAGGCAGCCGCCTGCTGCCGACCTTCGGCGATGCCGTGCGGCGCCACCGATCCCTCGACGCCATCGAGCGGGCCGCCGCCACCGGACAGAGGCAGACCTACAGTGACGCCCGCGGCTAAGGCCAGCGTCAAATGCTGCACAATACATGCCGGTTTAATAGTAGAGAGGTTGTGTACACGTGGTCTCGCTCGCACGTCTCTGGCTCTTCGTTCTGTGCTTGTTCTTGCACCTTATTCTCCTTGGCTTGCTCGTCACAAGACATGCAACTCGACCCCATCTCGGGCCTGTCGGCACCAGCAATGCAAGGCTGACCTGGACATATCAAGCTGTGGTGACTGCCCCCTTTATGTCCCTTATGTGGTCGGCTTCGTTATGGGCGCCAAGAAGCTCGGACCCAGATCTTGTCGCAACACCAACGACCGCACATTTTTTTTCAAAGAAAAAGGTACAGAAGTAGCGAATTAAGATACCGTAGTCAAGCGCGGTCCGAACGACCCATGCTTTATAGATGGACACACAGGTGGTGCTCCTCCCCCCACCACTTCTATCCCTTACTTTGTTCAGTTCAGAGCAGCAGTGACTGTTAATTAAAAAGGCTTTTTGGGGCTTGGGTGCGGCAGGCGAGGCGTACACCTTCGGTCAGTTCGAGAGCCTCATGCGCCAAACCGCATCCGCCCTGCACCTCTACCACGGCTTCCGCAAGGGTTTGCCCCCCCTCCCATCCTCCCCACGCCTTGCATTTCTTTCCTTTTATGGGTAGAGTGTCACGACTGACGCGCAAGGGTTCTGACTGGCTGCGCAGGAGACGTGCTGGCCATCTACTCGCCCAACCACATCCAATATCCCGTGCTCTACCACGCCGTGGCCATTCTCGGCGGTACAGCATTGAGCAACACGCGTGTGTGTGCGGTGCTTATGCTCTGGGAGCTCTCTGCGCGGTGCAGGGACTGTGTGTACTATAAACCCGGCCTACACGTCGCACGAGGTCGAGTACCACCTGAAGGATTCGGGCGCGCGCTACCTGGCCACCCTGCCCGAGCTCCTGGACACGGTGTGGACCACCGCCCAGCAGCTCCGCCTGCGAGATGTCTTCACCTTCTCGTCGGCGCGACCCTCGACCCACCGCGAAGCCATTCCGGTGGCCACGCTTTTCGAGATCGGTACACGCACGCACACCACACACACACACACACACACACACTTGAAGCAGCGCGCGTGGGGTAAAGACTCTGATGGAATCCAAACCGGCGGGCAGGAAACGATGCGTTGCCGCAAGTGAGTATCGACCCAATGAACGATGTGGTGTGCCTCCCCTATTCCAGGTACAGCGCTCACTACTTTCTCTCTCTATCTGCCTCTGTCTCCCGGCACCAACAACCAAGTGGCCTGCCATGCATTCCTCACACACGGCTCGCATATCCGCACTCGCGAGCTCAGCGGCACGACGGGTTTGCCAAAGGGCGTGTGCCTCACGCACTTCAACCTCATCTCCAACTTCCTCCAAATGGCCGACATAGACCCGCCCGACGATGACGGTAAGTGTGCATTCTACTACTACCGCTCGTTGATGCTAAATTTCCTCTATTTTTTTAATCTCCATTTATATTTCTCTACATATATTTTTTTATCTATTTATATCTATTTGTACTTCTCTATTTATATCACAATTTTTCTGAACATTATGTGGGCCATTGAAGAGCACAAGGTGCACTTGGGCCTGCTGCCGTTCTTCCACTCGTACGGGATGATGGTCATGAACGCAGCAATCCTCGGCCCTCACCCGCTCGTGGTCATCCAAAAGTTCGAACTCAAGGCACACGCCGCCCTCCCTGAGCAAGCCACAACGACTACTGACCATGAGTTCGACGCATGCGTACACGCGTGTGTTGCAGGAGTTTTTGGGCATTCTGGAGCAGTACAGGGTCACCCACGCTTCGCTGGTGCCGCCCATCGTGATCGCGCTGGCCAAGCACCCGCTGGTCAACCAGTACAACCTCTCACTCAGGCGCGTCGGCTGCGGTACCGCATTCCCCCGAGACGTGCTGCGTGTGTATGGTGTATGGTGTATTGTGTGTGTGTGTGTGTGTGTGTGTGTGTGTGTGTGTGTGTGTGTGTGTGTGTGTGTGTGTTTGTGTGTGTGTGTGTGTTGGCTGCCTGCGCGGCACAGTGGTTGCGATGGCCCACCTCACGTGAGGCGTGGGTGTCGTGCGCAGGTGCGGCAGCCCTGGGCGACGGCGTGGCCAAAATCGTGGAGAAAAAGTTCGGATGCGTGCTTCGGCAGGGCTACGGCATGACCGAACTCTCGCCCGTCGCCACCATGAGCTCCCTTCGCAAACCTGTACGCCAATTTTAATTTTAATTTTAATTTTTTATTTTAATATATTATTTTGTAGATATATTCGCATTTATCATTTCTAATGAAGGCACGTGGTGGCGACAGATAATCCTGGAGGCGTCGGGCCAGCTGCTGCCCAACACCGAGGCCAAGATCGTGGAGATCGGCGAGGCGTCGTCGGGCCGACTGCTGGGGCCGATGGAGACGGGCGAGCTCTACATCCGCGGGCCGCAGGTGATGGCCGGCTACCACAACAACCGCGAGGCCACGCTCGAGACCATCGACCAGGAAGGATGGCTGCGCACGGGCGACATCGCCTACTACGACCGTGAGGGCTACTTCTACATCGTCGACCGCCTCAAGGAGCTCATCAAGACCAAAGGCTTCCAAGTCGGTACACGTCGCCATGTCCCACACGACGCGCACGCAATGCTAACGTATGTGTGTCCACGTCGTACAGCGCCGGCGGAGCTGGAGGCCATCCTGCTGACGCACCCAAAGATCGCCGACGCGGCGGTGATCCCATCGCCCGATGAGCGGGCGGGGGAGGTGCCCAAGGCGTTTGTCGTCGCCAAGCCCAACGCTGGCCCGCTGAGTGAGGCCCAAGGTAGGCTCTTGGACCGAGAGGCCACGCACGAGTCGATGTGGCGCTGACTGTGTGTATTGATTTGGGGGTGGAGTGATGGAGTTTGTGGCGGGGAAGGTGGCCCACTTCAAGCGGCTCCATTTTGTCGAGTTCGTGGAGGCCATTCCGAAGACAAGCAGCGGCAAGATCTTGCGTCGCGACCTCAAGGAGCGCGAGCGCCAGCGCACCGCTTCGCGCACGTCGACGGCCAAGTTGTGATCACGCTTGCCAACAATGAACTCGAAACAGGAACGCTATTGTGTACGCTACAATTTTGCTGTGTGGTCTCCCGTGATCAAGGAAGCCTTGTTGGCAAGGTTCAAGCAGGAGGACTGCCAAAGGCCTGTATCCGTTGTAGACCTTAGCCTGTCGACCTTCAGGAGGAGCCTTGGATTGCACATCAAGCCCTTGAAGGGACATTCTAACTGCCCCGAGATTGAGGTCCCACCTGACACGTTGCTGTTATGGTAGTTACTCCGAATCATATGACCTTCTCCTCTTTTTTACCTCCTCGGCAAGAGTGCGGGCAAGCGGGACGAGCAACAGCGGTGGCACGACCTGTTCGTGACAACGGCGAAGACCGAGACGTGCTGGCGCGACGCAGGGGTTTGGATGACTGTTGTACCTTCAGGCCTTCGGCCATGACCGGTTGGGCACAGCCATCACCGACCATGACAAGACTGACGAGGCAGCGCTCATGAAAGAACAAGAAGGTGGTGCTGATGATGACAGAGAAGAGAGGGCGTATGCTGGTGCTGGTGGCGATGTGGGATGATGGAGAGCGCACGTTCTAGGCGTGCCTGTGCTACAACGATGTACTGGTCGACCACCTCGATCACCTCACTGCTCTCGATCAGCAACAGCGACCACTCGGGCAAAGAACGAGACACTGCGGCGATCAAGTGTGTGCACCACTACGTGCTCGAGCCTTGGCCACAGTGCCAGCTTGCAAGCTGGAGCCCGTGCCAAGTGCAATCACGCGTCTGACAAACCGCGCAGTCTGTAGTTTGTTTTCCTCCAGGAAAACATGAAAAAACAAGGCCAGAACTGTGAAATAATTATTTATAAGGTTCCGATTGGCTGGCGATTCTGAAATGTTGTTTCCTAAGCAACAATAAACCCCCGCTCTTGTTAAGGCTCGTCGGTCCAAGCAAGAGCGCAAGGCACCCAGCCAGAACCGCAATCCAGACAGGGCGATAGATAACACCACTGCAACGATGTGGACGAAGCTGGTGGGGCTGGGAGTAGCTACGGCGTTGACCATCAGGAGCTACAGCTCGCCCAACCCGCCACCAAGGGACAAGTCTTCCGGCGAAGTGGTGGACGAAGGCGCCCTGACCGCATTACTGGGGCAACGGAGCCAGCAGTTGTGGGCACTCCTCTACATCTTGGCCTTCCTTGTATACGCTTACAACATGTGGCAGCAAGAACACTTCAACACGCTCGTACCGCACCTCCTCTATGTAAACTTACCACCCAAGACGTGTCCGAAATACTGAGCGCCGAGGTGACAGGTGGAAGCCAGCAGCTTCGCCAGGTGGTACGTGAGCGACGTGGTCGCGCTGGCGGTGCTCGCGGCTGGTGCTCTGCTCCGTTGGTGGTGCTTCCGCACCCTGGCGCGCCACTTCACCTTCACCCTCAGCATCCTACGCAACCACGAGCTCGTGCAGACCGGCCCCTACGCGTTCCTCCTCCACCCGTCCCACACCGGGGCCCTGATGGTCCAGGCCGGCTACCCGGCGCTGATGGTGTGGGACCGCCTGTTCGTGGCTGCTGCCATGGCCTCTGTCGCTCATCCGCTTCGACGCGGCGTGCGCCGGGGTAGCGCTCCTTACCGCAGTCGCCTTCTACGGGTCACGGCCGAAGAGGCCGCCCTCCACCGCTACTTTGGCCAACGATGGGTGGTCTACGCCGCCGCCCGCAAGCGGTTCATCCCCTTCGTCTTAACTCCAAAATAAACACAGGGACACACAGAACAGGTCAGCCGGGAGTTACTGCGGAGGGAAGCAGGACGGGAGAGGAGAACGAGAGTCCGTTTGGTTTGGCTATATCCTCGAGACCGTTGCGGGCATGCGTGCCACTTGATGGTGGCCTGCTGCAACGTGGCGAAGCTCTGGAAAAGGGCATTGCGTTGTCTTCTTGTCCGACTCTGGCGTGGCGAGCTCCCCTAGGCCTACGGGTGTTAGAGCTGACCACCGTCGACTCTATAAGACGAACAAGTGTATTACTAAAGAAACCTGTAGAGAAACGATAGTTTCTCTACAGGTACATTTTAGGTAACGACCCTCGGCGGAAATGCTGAGTTACAACGACAGGTGGCAGCGACACTCTCAAGTGACGACCAGACAGCCATCCTTCTACATCTAGTAGAGCGCACAGATGGCACTCTACTCAGCAACACCCGAACAGATGGCACTGCCTTGCAGCGCCCTCATCACCACGCAACACGCGCCCGCAACCGCACTTACTTAACTGCATACCTCTCTTTGTAACAGTATCGGTTCCTCACACAATAAACCCCCTCTTCCTCTACTACATAGCCTCGTTTCCCGCAACAACGGGTGTGCGTGCGCGTAGCAGTCAAGATGAGCCTACTGCGGCTCCTGCTACGCCATTAGAGGGAGTGCACCATAGCACGCGGCCTCCGAGCTAGCGGGATCGGGCTTGCCACCAATGAGAACAGTGCTCGCTACGTTGTACTGCGGTCGCCTGTGATCAAGGCCATCAGAACAAAGTACATCAAGTCCTTCTTGCAGCTCCAAAAATAGAACCCATCAGTCGCAGGCACAATCAATTTACACAAACAAAGGATTCCGATGCCTGGGCTCGCTCTCTGTCTTGTTTGTTCCATGACGCTGCTTGCCTGTCTTGCTGTGGTCACGGGGCTTGCGTTCCTTCTGCTGCCCGTCAATGGAGCAGTTACGAGTATACAGTTCCTGTCTCGAAACCTAGAGATTAATGAACGGCCCATGAGACCTGCTCATCAAACAAACCACAAGGTGGATTCAGAATGGGACATGTTCTTTCATTCCCCCACACTTATGTCGCTGCTTGTGCACCCTCGCTATCGTCATTGTAAAACAACACGCTATCGCCTCACGCTACTACGTAGATGAAGAGGACGACGCGCCATCGCCTCTGCCTCCAGCAGGTTTGCCGCGAGCCGCGGTGGGCTTGCCTCGACCCCGGCCGCGTTCGGCCCCGGCCTTGCCCTTCTGGCCCTCCTCCTTCAGCGGCGAGGAGGTGACCTTGCCCATGTTGGTGAAGAAGCTGTCGAGCCGGCGCTGCACAGCCGAGCCCCGCGCCTTCTTCAGCTTCTCGATGCCCTTGCGCACGCGGTCCTCATTGAACTGCTTCTCCTTCACGAGGTACTCCAGCAGGCCCTCCTCGTCGGGCTTGCCCCACTTGAGGTTGATCTGGTCTCCCGGCGTTACCTGGCCACACACACACACACACACACACACACACACACACACACACACACACACACACACACACACACGTCAGGCACACACGACGCGCACACAGCGAACATTGTTGGCGAGAGGTACTTGGGGGTGCTTGAAGAGTTCGCGGACGGCCTCGTAGGGGAAGGGCTCGGGGAGCTGGTACTTGGTCCTGTCCAGATTGCCGAGGACGCCCTCGATGGAGCCGTACTCCCTGATCATCTCCAGCGCTCGCCTGGGGCCGATGCCTGCGCGGGCCACCATCAGCCAATCACCCGTCCATGCACGCAGGCAAGCCGCAGACGGATTGCGGGTGGCGGGAGCGATCACCCGACCGATGCGCACCTCGGATTGGCTCGCAGTAATCGCAGCCGGCAAGGATGCAGAGGTCGATGAACTGGTCCATCGTCATGTCGAACCCCTCCAGCACTTGGTGTAGGTTGATCTCGGTGACGAGCCTCCCCTGGACCGAGGCACCGTTAAGGTGGCGGAGGAGGATGGGCGAGGCGAAGGCGAGGGTGTCCATGTCCTCGGAGGCGGCGGCAAAGACCTTGCCGGCGCGGCAGAGCTCGGCGCACTGGGCCTCGGCCTCACCGGGCGCTTCGACGACGGGGATGCCCATGAGACGGAGCAGCTTCTTGCACTCCCTGTTGTGCTCGGGCGTCACGCGCACCGTGCGCAGCCGCGGCTCGGCGGCCTCCTCCCCGGTCTTCTGGGCAGACTGCATCTTCGCCAGCTCGGCGACCTTCACCACCGACGGGGCACCGTCGAACACGTACACCGGCTTGATTCCGGAGTCGATCAATTGCAACGTGCGCGACCAGAGGCCCATCAAGTGGCTGCAATAATCATGATGAGGATGAGGCGACTTCAACGAAGTAAATGAACTGTTGGGAAGGCGATTATAATTTCGTGTGGCTGGTCACAGAAATGGAGAATTCCACCTGTTCTTCAACTTCAAAACAGAGAAAACCAGTTCAGAATTCTTACCATAACCAGGCACCTGCCTTTAGTGGAGGGCAGACGCCTTACCAGGAGTCCCGGTGTATTTGTTGGACTTGACATGAACTTCACTGTCCGGATGCACAGTTCCAATCTGTCAGTGTGCAACTAAGGAGCTCGGAGGGGCCTTTCAAACTTTCATTCTTACAAGACCTACTCGGGCCATGGCGCGGCAGGTACAGGTGGTCCTGCCTTACTGCTCACTCAAGGACAAGGCACGCACAAAACACATCATACACACCCTGCGCGGGTTGCCGTTCGTCTATGGCCTGTGCGTGTTCGATGGCAAACGAGACAAGTTGGTGATCTTCCGGGTGACCCCAAAGGCCACGGGCAAATGCTTCTATTCTCTGCAGTCCCTTGGCGTATGCTATCCTCCCTTCATACATCGAATGGCTGGCAAGATGATAAACTGCTTGTCGCTCCTATGCAGGTGGGGAAGGACTTTGGGCAAGTGGACATTGTGGCGTTGCACATCACCATGCCGCGCATTAACGTGCGCGACAAGCCCCTTCGCAAACGGTGCGTCTCAACCGCCCCTTGTTCACTAAACCCGAGCACCCTCATGCACTAGCTCACCTTCCTCCCTTGCCTTCGCGTGTGTGTGTGTGCTTGCGTGGACAGCCTAAAGATAACTGATCGCTACTCAGTGGAAGAGATCTGCCGGCTAGTGGAGGCTCAGAACGTGTTCAGTTTCGATTACCTGGTGTTCGTGTTGTCAGCGGCCGTCATCGCATGCCTGGGCCTCACCACCAACTCTGGAGTAGCCCTTCTCGCAGCCATGCTCATCTCACCCCTCATGGGCCCCATCGTAGGTAGCGCAATATCACCGTCACCACCCACTCCCACTACAAGATTACCAACCTGGTCGAGTGCGCTAGCGGTGGCGCTTGGGGTAGCGATCAGGGAATGGCGTATGGTTAGAATGGGCTTCGTAAACGAGAGCTTGGCCATTCTACTGGTGTTCCTGACTGGCTTCCTATGGGGGCTCGGCGCAGCACCTTTCTCAGATATGTGGGAAAACTACGAGCAGGAGGTAGGCTTTCCCCTGCCTCAGCGGTGTATGTTCGTACGTATCCACTCACCAGCATGTCTCTCTGTCATTGATTTGTACATCAGAGCCGAGGCACCTATTGGGCGAGCGTGGCCGGCGTGGGCATCGCCATACCTTCAGGCGTGGCTGTGGCCGTCGGCATCGCAGGTTCGAGGCCCAATGGCTTATCCTCGCGCATACGCTCGCTGCTCACAACGTACTGCGGTGTGTGGGATGCCAGGTGGCGGGGCTTCCTCTCCGATTGTCGGTGTGGCCATCAGTGCCTCGCTGCTGCCTCCGATCGCAAACTCAGGGATGCACTTTGCGCTAGGCCTCATCCAATTCCTGTGGCCTAATGCGACAGCTTCAGATGACTGGCGTAAGAGCTACACGGTAAGGCTCACCAACGTGAGGCTCTCACATGAATTGACACATTCGTGGGCAGCTCTGACCACATTCACTTGCTTGTTCTCTTCCCCCCCACAGGTTGGCGGCTATTCCTTGCTCTTGTTCGTTGCTAATTTTGTGTGCATCGTCATCTCCGCGGCGCTACTGTTCCGCGTGAAAGGAGTGAAGCTGAGAAAGGTTGACGTATCAGCCTTGGTGAAGGAGGCGGAGGACAAGGTGGCCGAGGAGTGCATGGCATTGCCTCCTGCCAAAGAAGTGTAAGGTGTACAGTTGGTTTGCGCAACAAAGAGATTTGTAAATCCAGAGAAGATATAAAACATGATTATGGTAAGGTGTTATTGTTGTAGCGGGGTATGATAGTCGCGTAGTGGTGAATGCAAGCGTTTATGTTTGTAGTGTAGAGTTGATAGTAGAAGGAAAGAGTGAGTTACATGATCAGAGTGTGTGCTCTTTTATAGATAGTTTTGGACTACGCAAGCAAGGTTCAACTACACACGCAAACCATCAAGGAGGCTCCACCACGAAGCACGGAGGGAGGAGGCGGACGATGCGCAACCCTCACCCTCGACCATCTGCTTGCCTTCACCAGCGCAGCCCACTGCACACACGACTCGGGTGAGTTGCCTGTGGTCAGTGCCAAAATGAAAGGAGAGCATGCTACCTCTCTGGGTGAATTGGACAAGGTAGGTGGATGTTGTGTTGGCCTGCACACAATCAGACGCGGCCACCGGGATGTAGATGTTGTGGTCGATGGTGCCCTGCGTGGTATTGGAGGTGACCATCACCTCAAAGTCCACCTTTGACAGAGTTAGAAGCACTGACAGTATTATTGCGGGGAGGAACAGAGAGCACCTGAATTGTGTTCTGTGCGTCGTCCAAAAGTTGATAGAAGGACTTGTAGTGGTGTAAGGTACTCGCTGCGGCGGTGATGTTCTCTTTACTCAGGTAGTGTGTTTCATTGACACCAGACGTGGCTGCAAGTTAAAAGGTCAGCAAGAAGGGCAATGTCTTAAGTTTTTTGTGTTGGGTGATTCGTACTGTTGGTTGATGTCTCCGTGAGAGATATCACTTCGAGACCGGGGCTGTGAAAGTAGTCCCAACTGGGGTAGTAATCCTGGGACAAGGTGGAGCAGGAACCTGACGACGTATTGTACATGTTGGTGACCATTACTGAAACCATGAAGCTGTCGCCCACTGTCACCCTGGCTGGTGGCTCTGAATACAAGAGAAGAGTCAATGGTGAGTGATGGGAGAGGTGAAGAACTGAAGATCCAGAGGGCAGCAGCTCGCACGGGCAGTAAGCACAAGAACCAAGGAAAGGTAGGATCCCATTGTTGTGGCTTGTGAGGTAAAAGTTGCAAGAACGAAAGCCGCTGAGGTCTTATAAACCCGATCATGATCACCCAGCGACCAAAATTAAAACAATTCGTAATGTCGGCGCTGCACCTAGGTGTCCGAACCAACCAGTATGTGGGTGTACACTTTTCCTCTTCTCATTGTGCTCGTCGGTACTGGTTAGGTCGCCAAGTTACCACGCGGCCTGAGAAAGCAAAAATTCTCCTTGTCCCACAAATTCCAGCAACTAGGTGGCTGGCTGTGCAACAAATCCGGAATTATTCAGGAAAAAGTAAAGATCTTCTTTGCTCTGTGTGTTCTCTGCGAACCCTGGCAAGTGGCATGTTAACCAACTGGGTTGCCTTTGTTCGGGTTTTATAAATGTTAAATTGATTATCGAGCAGACCGTGTACCTGATAGAACTTTTTTCCCACCGAAACATCTACTCAGCACACAAGTTGTATTTACAAAGTGTTGGCTTGTCCAGGATAGTATGCTCACGTCAGATGTGGCACTTGGCCCGCTCCAGGACGAGATTGGCCACGAGCTCCACCAGCGCCTCCTTGGTGGCGCGCAGGCCGATCTCACCCAGGTTGAACTCGACCTGCTTCACGCACTCACGCACTATGCGCTCGCAATTCAGCAGCAGCTCCTCGTCCTCGAGGTTCGTGTTCTCCAACCCGCTTGTGAGCGCCTTGTTCTTCTCCGCCTTCAGCTTGTTATATTCGGTTATGATTTCCTGTCGAACAACGGACATTAATTAATACGCAACAAAATACGAAAAAATGAAAACGAAAAAAACAATAATGCAAAAAATTAAAAAAAAGCAAAAATGAAGAAGCTAAAATAAAATACCTCAATTCGTTGTTTATGTTCGGTCCAGTCCTTGTGGAAGCTGATCACGAGGGACGAGAGCTCGCCTTGCATGACCTGGATGGTGGCCAGGCAGTACTTGCCAAGCTTCAGCCACAGCGACTGCCGCTTGCGGATTTCCCACAACAGCTGACACATCACCAGGAACACGTAGCTCGCCTGACACACGAACATGCTCTGCAGTTTCTGCTCA
>JANDJZ010001105.1:0-11000 GCA_027943245.1 Acanthamoeba sp. SK_2022b | reverse complement strand
ACACGCCACACAAAACAAACAAACAAACAACAAAAAAGAAGACCGGGCCGCACCACTATCCACGAACCCAAAAGGAGAGCTGTGGGAGAGCCCTCCCTCCTCCTTCCCATCCCAAGGACATGGCGACGTCGGGCAAGGATGTCGAGGCTGTGTACCGCATGCTCTACCCCAAGCCCAAACCGCTGCTTCAGTACTGCAAGGAGCTTGTGCGCCACGGCGAGCTCATCTATTACAGCCCCAACACCAATTCAACCAAGCCTCGCTACTTCTTCCTGTTCGACACCGCCCTCCTTCTTACCAAGCGTACGGGAAAGAAGCGCTACTGGCTCAAGATATACGTACACCTGAGGCATGGAGTGACGCTGGTCGACAACGGACCGACCGACACCCAATTCAGGTACAAGGGGGGTGCTGATCTCTTGGGAGATTGAGCCTCGAGGCCCCCCCCCCCGCCTCCTCTCTCGCAATGGCCCTCGCACAGCATCCACGGGGGGGGGGGCGTGGAAGATGGAAACCAACAATCCTTCTCCTCCCTCTCCGCCACAGGCTCATGGTGACCGTAAAAGGCCGAAGCCGGCCCATCATCATGTACGGGAAGAACCAGCAGCACAAGGAGGTGTGGGTGCGCGACCTGAAGCACGTGCTGTGGACGGCCAACGGGCAGAAGGGCCCCGACCCTTCGCTTGGCGACTCGGTCGCCGCGTCGCCGGTTGGCGGGAGGCGAGGAGCGCAGCCGCCACAGCAGGCAGCGTTTCGAGACGGCAAGGACGCCAAGTCGCAGCGCGATGGCGGCTCGACTGCTCAGAGCGCCAAGCGCTATGGCGACGACCTCCACAGCGACGGCGACGAAGGAGCAGCTGACTTGGACAATCAAAGCTACGACAGCGGAGAAGAAGAAGACGACGACGACGAGGAGGAGGAGGAGGAGGAGGAAGACGCCGAAGTCGAATTTATGAACGTGAAAAGGGACAAGGCCCACCAAGGTGCCGTCGCGCCACATGGGCCCGAGGTGGAGCGACTGGCCCACGGCCTGGACTCGCTGGTGTTCGACCCCTTCTCCGACTTCATTCCGCCAACGGCTACGCCGTCGGCGTTGCCTTCCAACACGACCGGTCCTGCTGCTGCTGCTGCTGCTGCTGGGGGGTATCCGACTTCTCCTCTCGCCCCCGCCTACCACGCGCACCCCTTCTCCCCTGGCCTCGTCGGTGCGCCCTACGGTGCGCCAGCTCTCTCTCTCTCTCTCCCCCTTCCCCACGTGCCTGTCCTTTGTCCTCACTCTGCTCTGTGCTCTGCTCTCTCTCTCTCTCCCCCCCTCCGCCGACACAGGCGCCCCTGTTGTCGGAATGTCCACAACGCCCTTCGGCCCAAGTGACCTGGTCCAAGCTGGCGCGCCTTTTACGCCTTTTGGCCCTGCGCCACCTCTCGGTCTCCCTGGCGCTTACGGAAACCCGTTCGTGCCGCAGGTTGCATCTATACCACCAGGTGCGTAAGCGCCAAGTGCGACTGCCTCCTCCCCCTCCTCCCTCCTTCTTAACGAACGATCTCCTCCTAGCACGTGTGTCTCATCGGCCAGTGTGCGCAGGTGGCCCATTGCCCCCTTACCCCAACGATGCTGCCGTGCCCACTGCACACCAAGCACAGCAGCTCCTTTACCAACAGCAACTCCACCTCCAGCAGCAGCTCCAGCAGCTCACTGCAATTCAGCAGCGCTACCAAGGAGTTCCGTCGGCCCCGGAGGACCCTTTCATGGTCCTGGCCCACCGTGGGGCGTAGCCGCCTCCTTCCTGAGAGAGAGAGAGAGAGAGAGAGGAAAAAAATGGGCCCCACCAAAAATGTGGCATGTGGGTGACCGCACCAACAATGATGATGAGGGAGAGCAATGGCAATAACAAGGAAGATGGCAACAATGATGACGGTAGTAGCAGCCAGGGTGACTGCCAACACAATGGCCGTGAACTGTAGTATGCACCACACAAAGGAGCGTCAACACCATCTTGAAATGAATGTGTCTGATGAGACATTGCCAAGTCATTGTCATTGGTGCCTTCAAGCCTATTTGCCGACTTCACCATCCTGGGCAATTAATGCTTTGGAGAGATTAATGTCTTGACCACCCTTGAGAAACTACTACACAACTTTTGGGCTTTATGAGCTTGAATGCTGATGGAGCCCAGTCTATATTCCTGTTCTTGGCAAACCGTGTCCACCCACTGGTGAGTTGGGATACGTGGGAAATAGGGTAAGAAAAAAAGGATACGCCGTGTCTGGCCTATCACGCCTGACAGTGTCGGTTTGTTTTTTTCATTGTTGGCAAACACCATGGAGGACACCACTGACACCGAGAACGATGCCCTCTCTCTGTGGGGCAAGGCAAAAGGGATTAGCGATCTTCTGCCCTTCCTTCAAAGCAATGGTTTCCTCAACATCAGCAGCATCATCTATGTGACCGCTGACGAATTGAAGGAGATCGGCATGTCACGGCTGGGCGATCGAAAGAGGGTGCTTGTCGCTGCTGCTGAAGGGAAGGCAGCGTACGAGGCAGGCCTTATTGCTGCTCCTGCACCTCCTCTTCTTCCTATTCCACCCGCCCCTTATTCCTATCTTTCGCCCCCAGCAACCCCCTCCTTCAGCCCTCCTTCCCCAAGCAACACAACCATCCGTGTCCCTGCAACCCGCGCACCGAAGAGATGCCGAAAGTTCTGCCACCAGCTTCTCTTCAGCGGCAAGCACACCTGCACCAAAGAAGAGGAATGTGGCAGCCTAGCAAGTTGTGGCCGCATCGATCTCCATCCCGAGGAGAAGAAACGGCGCATGGAGGAGAAGAAGGTCGAGAAAGCAGAAGCAAAGAGGCAAAAGAAAGAAGAGGATGCAGTGCAGAAGGCCAAGAGGGATGCGCTTCTTTGTCTCCGGCCAGAGCCCATCTGGGATTCATGGTTCAAGGTTGAACTCGAGCGCCTTGTTGCCGCCCATCCCAACCTGTACTTGACCTCGAAAGGGACACGCGAACGCTGCGATGCGACAGCCAAGCTTGCCCAGCGATTCACCCGCACGCGGCATGCCTACAAGAGGAACAAGGCAATAATCACTAAGATCACGAGCGAATTGAAAGCCCTTTCCCGCGATCTTGCACACGACGAACAGATGGACTTCATCTGCAAGAGGAAGGCTGAATTAGAAGGAGAGGCAGATCAGCTTGTCGCAGAAGAGGACCAGAGAGAAGCAGAAGAACGGATTGCCAAAAGAGAGGGTGATTCAGATGCTGATGAATAAATTGATTTATTATAGCCATCCGCAGGACTCATACCAGCCAAGCATTCGGGGCATGGTGACTTTGCCAAGGATTGATACAATCGCCTCCAGAAGATTGTCGGTCGCATGGAAAGATGTGCGGAGGAGAGTTTTGAGATAGGAAAAGACCTTCTCTGCTGGGCTGAACTCGGGGGAGTACTTCGGCAGAAGCTTGTACTCTCCACCCACTTCTTCGATCATGCTTTGTGCTGTCGTGCTCGCCCATCCGCGCTGGTGGAAGGAGCAGTTGTCCCCAAGAATGATGTCGCCATTGTGAATAAATGGGAGAATAAAAGAAATAAAATCGATGAATTTTTCGCTGTTGCTCGAGTGTGGTGTGAGGGTGAAGAGCAGAGGGAAGTCGTCATCGAGCAGTGTAAGGACTGTCACTGTCCAGCTTTCCACAATGATGTCTCGACGGTAGCGCTCCCGAAGTGGTCGTTGGCCTCGCCGGGACCAGATGATCAGATTTCCAAGATGGGTGCGGTCCACCCTTGCCTCGTCGAAGACCTTGACCCGGAAGTGGCGCTCCAACAGGACAGTCACGCGCCACAGCAGGAAGTTCTCATAGAGGTCACAGTTCACTGGCAGCCATTTTCGTGGGTCCTCAAATGTCGCTTTCTGTCGGGAATGCTCTTGATTTAGAACTCAATTGATTGTGCTGTAGCCCCAGCGCTTGCCCATCCACTCTTCAACACTGTTCTGGACATCCAAAATTGTATTTCCTTTTGCTCCATCCTTCATCTCCACCAACGCCACCATCAGTTCGATGTGGTGTTCCTCCATCTTCTGCTTCGCTCCTGACCCATGCTCCCATGGGCCACATTCCCCCACCTTCAACCGCCTCTTGACCTTCTTGATCAGAGATCGTGAGCATTGCAAGTTGTCGGCCAACTGCTGGTTCATCATCTCAGGGTGGCTCCCCATTTTACTTTCAATCACCCGCCACAGTAGCACATCAGCAACACCAGCTTGTCGCCACTTTCCTGAGTTCACCTTACGCAGGGTGGGCCTGCCCCCCTTTTCGATCCGCTTCATCGACAACGTAGGTGGGTTCTGACGTTTGCCAGCAAGAATACGTCTTTTGGGGCCTATTTTTTTTTTCTTAGGTCTCTTTCAGCTATCTGCCGAAGCTGTGGGTGGACACGGTTTGCCGAGAACAGGAATAACTCCCCACTCCAAACAATAACTACCACCACATCACCACCACTTTGTGGTGGCCTTATGGGCGAAATCAAGCTGTTACAGCCCAGACTCTCAAGGCACTGGACAGTCTGGAGGGTAGTGGACATGGCGAGCCTGTTGAGGAAGGAGGAGGCGTTACAACAGCACACCTGCTCCAACAGGTGGTGTCATACAACTGGTGCTGGAGCTGTATGCTCTCAAGTGCCAGGTGGCCTCCATGGGGACCGCAGCTCAACCTGCAGAGGGAGTCAAGCTTCTGGCTGAGCTACATGATGAGCTGCTGCAGGAGCGCTAGGCTTGCAAGAAGTGGGACTTCCAGCATGACCCGTTCCATGTGGTATGGCAGCAGGCACATTTTGGCTGTGCGACGCTGCTGGTAGCCTTGGGCCTTTGAACCATGTGCTTTGGAGCTGGCTGCCTTGTGCGTTGGCGATGCAACATGGTCGCCTGATCGTGGTCTGTTGTGGGTGTCATCCACACGTCCAAAGTCGACAGGTGGGATGTAGCCTTGAAGAAGAGATTTTCATTGAGCCAGTGGCAGCACCATGGTGCCCTGTTTGTCTGCTGTGGCACTTCCTATAGCAGCATGGCAGAGCCCCAGGCCTGCCGTTTTGTTCTGCCAGTGGCTAACCTTTGACCTCCAGTGCCATCACCATGATTTGCAAGCTCATTGTTTGTGAAGCTAGGTTGCAACATCTACATTGTTGCTGCTGCACACAACAACTACTTTCTCACCAACCCCACCACAACATCACCACAACACCACCACAATGGCACCACCACAACATCACCACAAAAACAGTGCAACACCACTACACCACCACCACAACACCACACCAACACCACATACCTCAACACCACAACATCCCACAAAATCACCACAAAATCACCCCAAAACCACACCACCACCACATCACCACACCACCACCACATCACCACACCACCACCACAACACCACCACATCACCATCCCATCACCACACCACCACCACAACATCACAACACAATCCCCACAACACCACCACAACACCACCTCATTACTGTTGTGATGTACGCTTTGTGGTGAAGAGTAAAGTGTGAAGTGAGAGAGAACAGGGGTTCTCTCTGGTTTTATTGCTGCTGAATATATTGTTGTAGACAGTTGTACTACAACATAACTCCTAAACTTAAGGCATGCCTTAATGTGCTATGAGCTCATTAAGTCCTACCTCATTTGGTGTTCCAGAGTGACTGTTGATCAGAGTACCTTATTAGGTAACTCACAACAGTGTTGTGGTGGTGGTGTTATGGTGGTGGTGGTGGGGTGCTGTTATGGTGGTGTGGTGATGTTGCTGTTTTGGTGGTGTGGTGGTGTGATGATGAGGTGATGGTGTTGTTGTGTTGTGCTGGTGATGTGTGGTGGTGTTGTGATGATGGTGTAGTGTTGTGGTGATGCTGGTGTGGTGTGGTGGTGTAGTGTTGTGGTGGTAGTGTTGTGGTGAGGCTGTGGTGGTGTGGTGGTGTAGTGTTGTGGTGGTAGTGTTGTGGTGATGCTGTGGTGGTGTGGTGTAGTGTTGGGGTGATGTTGTGGTGGTGGTCAGGTGGTGGTGGTCAGGTGGTGGTGGTGTGATTTTATTGTGGTGCTGTAGTCTGTAATGTTGGGTGATGTTATGGTGATGTTGTGGTGGTGGTGTTGTGATGATGGTGTAGTGTTGTGGTGGTGGTGTTGTGGTGATGCTGTGGTGGTGTGGTGTAGTGTTGTGGTGGTGAGAAAATCTTGAGTAAAAACACATAACAAGAAGAACCAGTTTTTCACAAACCTCTTTAAAGAGTTGGTACCAATGCGCATCAGGTCTGAGTGATTTTGTGTCGACATGCCTGTTTTGGACTTGTTCAGCTCAAATCTGGTAAAGATCTGTGCGTAAAGTGAAATTTCATCTGAACACCTGGTATTTCACCTAAAATATGCACATCTCTGGGCTGGAGTGGAAGAATCGTTGTGCATCAGTTCACACTTCTCTTGTGGGTGCAGAGCTATATAGATGCCCTTTGGGTCAAGTACATCTGGGCTGTGGTGGTTGAACCAATGAGCATCAGGCCAATGCTCACCTTGTTGATTTGTGATGAAAAAGGTATGATGGTGAAAAGTGACATCTGTGGATGTACAGAATATACATGGGTTCACCTTGAGTCATGTGGCAGGACATTGGTGCAAGCCCAATGGTCCTGCAGATTGTGCGTGAGACCAGGCTGATGAGCTGTACCCCAGCAGGTCAAATGGGCCCCTGCCCATCCACTCAATGGCCTGGAGCAAGTCCAGCAAGGTCAGGCAAGTTTGAGTAACTGTCAACCCTGATGGCAATTGGCAGTTGGCACAGTGGCACTGTGGATCATTACCTCCATGCAGTGGAGGTCACCAAGGTTGGTGCATCCACCCTCATTCTAGGATCTGGTCTCTGACCAACTCCTGTTTGTATGACTCCAAGCAAGCAATATAACAGCAGTTGTTGAGCATAGCATCAACCATGGAGTTTATTGTGAGTGAGGACATTTGGAGTCATCTGTATCTCTGTTGCCCCTGGATGGAAGGTGGCAACAGGGGCATCCTTTATGAGGATTGCCCACAAGGGTTGACTCTGTGGGCAGGCAGAGTTTTGCTATATTTATGTTGATGATGTTGTGGGTGATGTAGGGTCCTGTTGTGGGTCATGTTGTGGGTAATGTTGCATGGTGTTGCAAGGTTGTGCTGTTATGGTGTTTGTGGTGGTGTTGTGGTGGTGTTGTGGTGATGAGGTGGTGTTGTGGTGGTGTTGTGGTGATGAGGTGGTGTTGTGGTGGTGTTGTGGTGATGAGGTGGTGTTGTGGTGGTGTTGTAATTGTTGTGAGTTACCTAATAAGGTACTCTAATCAACAGTCACTCTGGAACACCAAATGAGGTAGGACTTAATGAGCTCCTAGCACATTAAGGCATGCCTTAAGTTTAGGAGTTATGTTGTAGTACAACTGTCTACAACACTCTATTCAGCAGTAATAAAACCAGAGAGAACCCCTGTTCTCTCTCACTTCACACTTTACTCTTCACCACAAAGCGTACATCACAACAAACACTACCACAACACCACAACACCACCACAACACCACAGCACCACCACAACCCCAAATCAATCAACTCCACAACACCACCACACCAACAACATCGCCACATCACCACAACACCACCACACCCAAATGAGCACCATCACCACAACAGCACACCATTACCATTACAACACCACCACCACACCACCACATCACCACCACAACACCTCCACATCACTACCACAACACCATTATAACAACACCACCACAACACCACACCACAACACCACAACACCACCACTACACAACACCACCCAACACTACCACTACAACACCATAACACCACCACAACACCATTACTATACATTGTCTAAAATGTTAGTTCAACTGAACAAGGACTGTTGTTTTAGTTGTGGTGGTGTGGTTATGGTGTTGTGTTTATGCTGTGGTGTTTGTTGTTGGTGGCGGTGTTGTGGTGACAGTTTGGTGATGCTGATGGTGTTGTGGTGGTGTTGTGATGGTGTGGTGATGATGTTGTGATGGTGTTGCGGTGGTGTTGTGATGTTGTTGTGGTGTTGTGACGATGGTGTGGTGGTGTGGTGCTGTTGTGGTGATGGTGTGGTGTGGTGCTGCTGTTGTTGTGATGGTGTGTGATGTGGTGATGGTGTTGTAGTGTTATTGTGATGGTGTTGCGATGTGGTGTGGTGATGTGGTGGTGATGGTGTTGTAGTGGTTGTGTGGTAGTGGTGTGGTGGTGTGGTTGTTGTGGTGATGTTGTAGTGATGTGTGTGATGTTGTGGTGATGTTGTTGTGGTGGTGTGGTGGTGTAATGGTGGTGTTGTGGTTGGTGTTGTTGTGGTCACCACCGCAACAACCTCATCATCACAACAACCCAACACCACATCACCACCACCATGTCCCCACCATTACACCACAACGACATCACAACACCAACGCAACTACAACATCAACACCACAGCACCACATCACCACCACACCAACACAACATCATCATCACATCACCACACCACCACAACATCACCACACCACCACAAAACCACCACAGCACACAGCACAACATCACACATCACAACATCACAACAACACACCACCACAAAACCACTACCACAACCACATCACCACAACACCACCACAACACCACTACTACACCACCACCATAACAGCACCACAACAATACCACAACAAAACCACCACAACACCACAACATCACAACACCACCACAACATCACAACACCACCACAACTCCATAAAACCACCACATCAGCACCACACCACAACAACACTACAACATCACCACAACCACAACCACAACCACAACCACAACCACAACCACAACCACAACCACAACCACAACCACAACCACAACCACAACCACAACCACAACCACAACCACAACCACAACCACAACCACAACCACAACCACAACCACAACCACAACCACAACCACAACACCGTCACCATCAACACCACCACAGTACCACATCACCAACGCATTACCACAGCGCCACCACCAAAACCAAGACACCACAACACCACCACAACATCACCACCATACAACCACCACAACACCATAACATCACCTCACACCACAACACCACAACACCATCACCACACCACCACCTACAACACTACCACACCACACCATCAGCACAACATCACCACACCACCACAACACCACCAAAACATCACCACACCATCACAACATCACCCCAATACCAACACCACACCATCTGCACAACATGACACCACAGCACATCAGCACCACAACACCAGCACCACAATGGCACACCACAACATCACCGCCACAACACCGCCACAAAACCATCACCAGCACACACCATCACTACAATCACCACCACAGTCCACTCAACATCACCACAGCATTAAACCACAACATTACCACAACATAAACAAAACATTCCCACAACAACAAACACTACAGCATCACACCATCACCACAACACTACAACACCACATCACCACTACATCACCACTACATCTCCACAACATCACCACCACAACGCCACAACGCCAACAGCACAACCAATACACCGCACCACAACTACAGCACACCACCACACCACAACACCCACATCATCACCACAACACCATGCCATCACCACAACATCACCACAACACCCCACAACATCACCACAACACCACCACAACACCGCCACATCACCCTACCGCCACATCACCACAACACAACACCACCACCACTACCTAGGAGTGGTGTGATGTAGTGTGATGTAGTGTGGTGTTGTGGTGGTGTAGTGTGATGTTGTGGTGGTGGTGAGTGGTGGTGATTGTGGTGTTGTGGTGTGCTGTGTTGTGATGTTGTGGTGATGTTGTGGTGTTGTTGTGGTAGTGTTGTTGTCGTGGTGGAGTTGTGGTGTTGTGGTATGCTGATGTAGTGTTTTTGGAGTGGAGGTGTTGTATCCAAAAACACTACATCACCACCACAACTCCACAACTTCAAATAATCACACCATCACCACACCATCATAACATCACCATACCATCACCACACAACCACACCACCCCAACAACATCACCACACCACAACATAACCAGCATAACACCACAACATCACCACACCATCATCACCATACCAAGCACCACAACACCACAACACCTCCACTCCAAAAACACCACATCAGCATACCACAACACCACAACATTATCCTACACCATTTCCACACTAAACCTCATCACAACAACAACACCTTAAACATCACCACAACCACATCTCTGCATCACCATCCAACACCTCGACACCACAACACCACAACGGCAACCCCACAGCACCACCATAGCACCACCACAACAACACTACACTATCACAACAGCACAACACCATCACCACACCACCATCACCACAACACCACAACTGCAACATCACAATCACAAAATAACCACAACATCACCACACCATCATCACCATACCAAGCACCACAACACCACAACACCTCCACTCCAATGGTGGTGGTGGTGTTGTGTTGTTGTTGTGTGGTGTGGTGGTGTTGTGGTGTTGTGGTGCTTGGTATGGTGATGTGATGTTGTGGTGGTGTTGTGCTGGTTATGTTGTGGTGTGGTGATGTAGTTGAGTTGGGGTGGTGTGGTTGTGTGGTAATGGTATGGTGATGTTATGATGGTGTTGTGGTGTTGATGTGTTGTTGTGGTGAAGTTGTGGTGATGTTGTGTGGTGTTGTAGTGTTGTGGTGTTGTGCTGGTGTGTTTTGTGGTGATGTTGTAGTGATGTTGTAGTGATGTTGTGGTGGTGTTGTTGGTGTTGTGGTGGTGTTGTGGTGATGTTGTGGTGGTGGAGTGGTGGTGACGTGGTGGTGACGTGGTAGTGATGTGGTGGTGGCGTTGTGGTGATGATGTGGTGTTAGGGTGGTAACCACTACAACACTACGCCACCACCATCACCACAACACCACCACAACA
>JANDJZ010001103.1:0-23655 GCA_027943245.1 Acanthamoeba sp. SK_2022b | reverse complement strand
AGAACTTGACGACGACGTCACGGCCGGTGAAGCCGCGGGCCAGGCGGATGGCCGACATCGTGGCCTCGGTGCCCGAGCTGACCAGGCGCACCATCTCCACCGGGGTGCGGGCCACGATCTCCTCGGCCAGCAGCACCTCCGGCTCGCTGGGGGTGCCGAACGACGTCCCGCGACCGGCGGCGTCGGCGACGGCCGCGATCACCTCGGGGTGCGCGTGGCCGAGCAGCATCGGGCCCCAGGACGCGACGAGGTCGACGTACTCGTTGCCGTCGACGTCGGTCAGGTACGGGCCGCGGGCCGACGCCATGAAGCGCGGCTGGCCGCCGACGGCACGGAAGGCGCGCACCGGGGAGTTGACGCCGCCGGGCGAGACGGCACGGGCGCGGGCGAACAGGTCGGCGGATGCTTGCTGCGGGCTCACGGGTCCCATTGTCCCCGACGCCTGGTGACGGCTCGCCCGCGGCCGTACTCGCGCGTAACCCTGACTTGCCCGGTTCGTTCTCCTTTGCGAGCCTGGTGTGACGTGGCCCACGTCAGCGGGGGTCAGGACGCACGCGCGGGGGGCGCGGGCGCGGAGAGGGAGCTGTGGACATTCATCACCTGCCGCGGTGGCAACGCACCGCCGCGATCGTGCCGGCCGTGCTGCTGGTCAGCGCCTGGGGCGTCTCGCTGACGGCCGGCGACCTGGCCCGGGCGTCCGACCCGCCGGCGGCCGAGGCGCTGCCCGAGGTGCCCACGTCGCCGCTCGACCAGCCGGCCACCGTGCAGGCCGCGCCCGGCGGCATCGACCCGCGCGCCGGCCGCGACGGCACCCTCTCGACCCTCTCGTCGGCCGGCATCCCGGCCGCGGCGCTCGGCGCCTACCGCCGCGCCGAGACCCTGCTGGGCAAGGCCGACCCCTCCTGCCGCCTGGACTGGTCGCTCGTGGCCGCCATCGGGCGCGTCGAGTCCGACCACGGACGCACCGGCGCCAACACGCTGGGCGACGACGGCGTCTCGCGGCCCGGCGTGCTCGGCGTCCCGCTGACCGGCCGCAACGGCACCGCGGAGATCCGCGACACCGACGGCGGCAGGCTCGACGACGACGCGGTCTGGGACCGCGCGGTCGGTCCCCTGCAGTTCATCCCGTCCACGTGGGAGATGGTCGCGGTCGACGCCGACGGCGACGGCCGCGCGAACCCGCAGGACGTCGACGACGCCGCGACGTCGGCCGGCGTCTACCTGTGCGCCGGCTCCGACGACCTCGGCACCCGTCCGGGCGCCGCGGCGGCGGTCAAGCGCTACAACAACTCCGACTCCTACGTCGACCTCGTCCTGACGATCGCCGCGCGCTACGCGGCCGGCGACTACACCGCGACGCCGAACGGCGTCGCCCCCGGCGGCACGCTGACGTCCCGCGCGCAGGACCAGACGCTCACCCCCGAGCAGCGTCGTGAGGCGCGCCGGGCCGAGCAGGGACGTCCGCCGCGGCGCGACCAGTCCGGCCGCACCCCCGGCCGCACGACCGACCCGAGCGCCCCGTCCTCGCCGCGTCCGGGCAGCGGCTCGAGCCCCGGCACCGGAGGCGGCGGCTCGTCCAGCCCCGACTCGGGCAAGCGCGACCCCGGTCCCGGGCTGAGCGACCTGGTGGGCGGCGTCACCGACCCGCTCGTCGGCAACGGCGGCGGCTCCGGCACAGGCGGCGGACAGGCGCAGGACCCGACCGACGTCGTCGAGGACGTCGTCGAGAACACGCTCACCTGGGCCGAGGCGAAGGTCCGCTGCCTGGCCAAGGGCATCAGCGAGCTCGACCTGGTGGGCCTGACCCGCTGCATCACCTCGCTGCTGGGCTGACGCGAGCACGACGACGGGGCGCCTCCGGATGGGGGCGCCCCGTCGTCGTGCGTGCCGTCCGGGTCAGCGCAGGCGGCGGGCGACCTCGGTGGCCCAGTAGGTCAGGATGACGTCCGCACCGGCCCGGCGCATCGACAGCAGCACCTCGTCGATGGTCCGCTCGCGGTCGATCCAGCCGTTCTGCGCGGCGGCCTCGACCATCGCCATCTCGCCCGAGACGTTGTACGCGGCGACCGGCAGGTCGACCGCGGCGCGCACGTCGGCGATGAGGTCCAGGTAGGACAGCGCCGGCTTGACCATGACCAGGTCGGCGCCCTCCTCGACGTCCAGCAGCGTCTCGCGCACGGCCTCGCGGGCGTTCGCGGGGTCCTGCTGGTAGGTCTTGCGATCGCCGGTGAGCGAGGAGTCGACGGCCTCGCGGAACGGGCCGTAGAACGCCGAGGCGTACTTCGCCGAGTAGGCCATGATCACCGTGTCGTCGTGGCCGGCCTCGTCGAGCGCGGCCCGGATGGCGGCGACCTGGCCGTCCATCATGCCGCTGGGGCCGACGACGTGGGCGCCGGCCTCGGCCTGCGCCACGCCCATGCGGGCGTAGATCTCGACGGTGGCGTCGTTGTCGACCCGCCCCTGCGCGTCCAGCACGCCGCAGTGGCCGTGGTCGGTGAACTCGTCCAGGCACAGGTCGGCCATGACCAGCAGGTCGTCACCGACCTCGGCGCGCGCGTCGGCGAGGGCGACGTTGAGGATGCCCTGCGGGTCGAGCGCGCCCGACCCCTCGGCGTCCTTGTGCTCGGGGACGCCGAACAGCATGACGCCGCCGATGCCCAGCTCGGCCGCCTCCGCGTACGCGCGCTTGGCCGACTCGCGCGTGTGCTGCACGACGCCGGGCATGCTCGCGATCGGACGCGGCTCGGACAGCCCCTCGGCCACGAACATCGGCAGCAGAAGCTGCGACGGCTCGAGGTAGGTCTCGCGCACCAGCCGCCGCATCGCCGGCGACTGGCGCAGGCGACGCGGACGGACGACGGGCGGCTCCCAGCCGGTCACGGTCAGGACTTCCGGCGCGAGGACGGACGGCGGTACGACGGCTTGGTGACCGGCTCGCCCGCGGCGACCTGCGCCTCGCGGCGCTCGGCCCCGAACGCGGCGAGCGCGTCGGCCAGCACCTCGACCGACGGCGTCTCGGCGACGACGTCCACCCGCAGGCCGTGCTCCTCGGCGGTCTTCGCCGTGGCCGGGCCGATGCAGGCGATGATCGTGGACGTGTGCGGCTTGCCCGCGATGCCGACGAGGTTGCGGACGGTCGAGGACGACGTGAACATCACCGCGTCGAACTTGCCCGTCTTGATCGCCTCACGGGTGGGCGCGGGCGGCGGCGTGGCGCGGACCGTGCGGTACGCGGTGACGTCGTCGACCTCCCAGCCGAGCTCGATCAGGCCCGCGACGAGGGTCTCGGTCGCGATGTCGGCGCGCGGCAGGAAGACCCGGTTGATCGGGTCGAGCATCTCGTCGTACGGCGGCCAGTCCTCGAGCAGGCCGGCGGCCGACTGCTCGCCGGACGGCACGAGGTCGGGGCGGATGCCCCACTCGGCGATGGCCTCGGCGGTCTTGTCGCCGACCGCGGCGATCTTGAGGCCGGAGAACGAGCGGGCGTCCAGGCCGTACTCGTCGAACTTCTCCCGGACGGCCTTCACCGCGTTGACGCTGGTGAACGCGACCCACTCGTAGCGGCCCTCGACGAGGCCGCGGATGGCCTTGTCGACCTGCTGCGGGTTGCGCGGCGGCTCGACCGAGATGGTCGGGACCTCCTCGGAGACCGCGCCGTACATGCGCAGGCGGCTCGACAGGCCGGCGGCCTGCTCCTTGGTGCGGGGCACCAGGATGCGCCAGCCGTACAGCGGCTTGGTCTCGAACCACGAGAGCACCTCGCGCATCTCGACGACCTCGCCGACCACGACGACCGCCGGACCGGTGACGGCCTTGGCGTCGGTGGCGACGTCGGCCAGGGTCGAGACCACGGTGGACTGCTCGGTCGTGGTGCCGACGCAGGTCACGGCGACCGGCGTGGTGGCCGGACGGCCGGACTCGACCAGGGCCGCGGCGACCTCGCCGAGCCGGTCGAGGGCGTCGAGCAGGACGAGCGTGTCCGCACCCTGGTGGGCGCTGAAGTCGATCGTGTTGGCCGCGACGTCGACGACGGCGACGCCGCGCTGGGACTTGGTCGTCAGCGGGACGCCCGCGTACGTCGGGACGGCGCTGGCCGACGAGACGCCGGGGACGATCTCGAAGGCGATGCCGGCCTTGGCGCAGGCGGCGGCCTCCTCCGGGCCCGTGCCGTAGGTGAACGGGTCACCGGTGAGCAGCCGGACGACGCGCGCGCCGGTCTTGGCGTGCTTGACGACGAGCTTGGCCCGGGCCGCGTGCGGCATGGGGGCACCGTCGGCGGTCGTGCCGCCCTCGACGACCTCGGCGCCGTTCGTCACCAGGGCGGCCTGGTCGGGCGACTCGATGATGACGACCTCGGCGGCCTCGAGCAGCTCCGCGGCACGGACCGTCAGGAGGCTGGCGTCGCCGGGACCCGCGCCGACGAAGCTCACCTGGCCCTGCGGAGCAGGACGCGAGGCGGGAGCGGCGGTCGGCACCGCGGGCTCGGGCGTGGCGATGGTGCTAGTCACAGTGTTCTCTTCCTGGTCTGCCGGTCTCAGGAGGCGGCCACGAGCGTGGCGGCACCTTCGGCGAGCAGCTCGGCAGCGAGCCGCTCCCCGACCGCGGCGGCATCGGCGAGCGATCCCGTCGTGGACATGCGGATGGATCGGGCTCCGGTGAGGTCCCCGACGACGGCCCGGAGCCACAGCTCCTCGCCGTCGTCGCCGGAGACCACCTCGGCGAGTGCGCCCATAGGGGCGCTGCAGCCGGCCTCGAGCTCCGCCAGCAGGCGGCGCTCGGCGGTGACGGCCGCGCGGGTGTCGGCGTGGTCGAGCTGCGCGAGCAGCCCGGCCGTGGTGGTGTCGTCGACGCGACACTCCACCGCGAGGGCTCCCTGGCCGGGGGCCGGGAGCACCTGGATCGGGTCGAGCACCTCGGTGGCCTCGTCCTCGCGGCCCAGGCGCAGCAGGCCGGCCCGGGCCAGGACGACGGCGTCCAGCTCACCGCTGGTCACCTTTCCGATGCGGGTGTCGACGTTGCCGCGCACGCCGACGAGCTCGATGCCCAGGCCGAGCGCGGACAGCTGGGCGACGCGGCGCGGGGCGCCGGTGCCGACGCGCGCGCCGGCCGGCAGCTCGCCGAGCGTGAGGCCGTCGCGGGCCACGACGACGTCGCGGACGTCCTCGCGCTCGGGGATCGCGGCCAGCGTCAGGCGCTCGTCGGCGTACGTCGGGATGTCCTTGAGCGAGTGCACGGCGAAGTCGACCTCGCCGGCGGCCAGGACCTCGCGCAGCTCGGCGACGAACACGCCCGCGCCGCCGGCCTCGACGAGCGGCGTGCGGGTGCGGTCGCCCTCGGTGGAGACCGGCACGACCTCGACGTCGACGCCGGTGACCTCGGTCAGCCGGGCGGCGAAGGCGCCGGACTGGGCGAGCGCGAGCCGGCTGGCCCGGGTGCCCATGCGCAGCGTGGTCACGCGTCCTCACCCGCCTTGTCGCCCGAGCGCTTCGTGACCGCGGCGATGGCCGCCGGGTCCAGCGCGAACAGGTCCGCGAGTGCGTCGGCGTAGGTCAGGCCGCCGTCGCCGTCGACGAGCTGCTGCACCCGGACGGTCGGCGCGTGCAGGATCTTGTCGGCGACGCGGTTGACGGTGTGACGCACCTCGGCCAGCACCTCGTCGCTGACGTCGCTGCGCCGGGCGAAGCGCTCCATCTCGGCGCTGACGATCTCGGTCGCCATCGTGCGCAGCGCGACCACGGTCGGGGTGACGCGGGCGGCCGCCTTCGCGGCCAGGAACGCCTCGACCTCGGCGTCGACGATGCGGCGCACGGCCGACACGTCCTGCGCGGCGGCGGTGTCCGAGCCGCGCTCGGCGAGCAGGGCGATGTCGACCAGCGTGATGCCGTCGAGCTCGGCGACCGACGCGTCGACGTCGCGGGGCAGCGCCATGTCGATGAGCGTCATCGGGCGTCCGTCGTGCTGGGCGCGCTCGATGCGGGCGCGGTCCAGCACCAGGCCGCTGGCGCCCGTGCAGGTGATGACGACGTCCGCGTGGTGCAGCTCGTTGTCGAGCGAGCCCCAGCGCACGGCGCCGACGCCGTAGGTCTCGACCAGGTCGTAGGCGCGCTGGTACGTGCGGTTGGCGACCATGATCCGCGCGTTGCTGACGCCGGTCTCGATGAGCGTCTTGACCGCCAGGCTCGACATCGTGCCGGCGCCGATGACCAGGAACCGGGTCTCGGGGTCGTGCACGACGTGGCCGGCCGCGTCCAGGGACGCGGTGACGATCGAGGGCCCGAGCAGGTCGATGCCGGTCTCGGCGTGGCCGCGCTTGCCGATGCGCAGCGCCTGCTGGAACAGCGTGTTGAGGGCCGACCCGACGGTCGACTCGTCCTGGCCCAGCTGCAGCGCGTCGCGGACCTGGCCCAGGATCTGGCTCTCGCCGATGATCATCGAGTCCAGGCCGGCGGCCACCTCGAACAGGTGGGCCACGGCGGCGTCGTCGTAGTGCACGTAGGCGTGGCGGACGAAGGCGTCGCGGTCCAGGCCGGCGTGCTCGGCCAGCAGGGTCGACACCTCCTCGACCGCGCCGTGGAAGCGCTCGGCCTCCACGTAGACCTCGACCCGGTTGCAGGTGGAGATCACCGCCGCCTCGGAGACGTAGGGCGTCTCCAGGGCGCGGTGCGACAGCTTGACGACGGAGTCGGTGTCCAGCGAGACACGCTCCAGCAGCTCGATCGGGGCCGTCTTGTGGGACAGCCCGACGACCAGGACGCTCATCGGCAGACCTCCGGGGAGAGGGAACGGTAGGGACGTCCGCCGACGACGGGGCCCGTCGTCCGCTCGTTGCGCTCGTTGCGCTCGCTCATGCGTGCACCTCCAGCACGTCCGGCACGGCCGGCAGGGCCGAGCCGGCCTTGCGCTGCTCGTGGTACGCCAGGATCTGCAGCTCGATCGACAGGTCGACCTTGCGCACGTCGACGCCCTCGGGGACGTCGAGCACGACCGGCGCGAAGTTCAGGATGCTGGTGACGCCCGCGGCGACCAGCGCGTCGGCGACCTCCTGGGCCGCCTCGGCCGGGGTCGCGACGATGCCGATCGAGATGCCCCGCTCGGCGACGACCTGCGGCAGGTCGGACATGGCGCTGACCGTCAGGCCGGCGACCGTGGTGCCGACGCGGGCCGGGTCGGCGTCCACCAGCGCGGCCACGTGGATGCCGCGGGGCGTGAAGCCCTGGTAGTTCGAGAGCGCCTGGCCGAGGTTGCCGACGCCGACGAGCACGACGGCCCACTCCTGGGTCTGGCCGATCTCGCGGGCGATCTGGTAGCGCAGGTACTCGACGTCGTAGCCGACCCCGCGGGTGCCGTAGGAGCCCAGGTACGACAGGTCCTTGCGCAGCTTGGCCGGGTTCACGCCGGCGGCGGTGGAGAGGTCCTGCGACGAGCAGGTGGCGACGCCCTGGTCGGAGAGCTCGGTGAGGGCCCGCAGGTACAGCGGGAGCCGAGCGACCGTCGCGTCGGGGACGCCGCGGTCGGGCGCACCTCCGCGAGGGGTTCTCAAGACTGTCACGCTGCTCCTGCTCCGCCCGGTCGAGGGGGTGCGGCCCGGGGTTCGTCCGGGTCGGACCGGCGGTCTGCAGGCCCAGTTTAGGAGCTTGTGAACGTGGGAACAAAATCGGCGGTTCCCGCGGATCACCCTACTCAGGCACGGAGGGCGGCCCGCAGGCGGGCGGGGTCCACCCGCCAGAAGTCGTGCTGACGGCCGTCCACGAAGGTCACCGGGAGGTGCTCGCCGTGCTCGGCCATGAGGCGAGCATCACCGGTGACGTCGACCACCTCGTAGCCCTCCCCCGCCTCGGCGCAGACCTCGGCGATGGTCTGCTCGGCCAGCTCGCACAGGTGGCAGCCGAGCTTGCCGTACATGAGGACGCGCGGGCCGCTCGTCCGGGCGCGTCGTCGCCTCACGGCGTCTCCAGCCCGAGCACCTCGCGCCGGGCGAGCGCGCGGAGGCGTCCCTTGAGCACGGTGCCGTCGGGTCCCTGCGGCAGGTCGTCGACCACGACGACACGCTCCGGGTGCTTGAAGCGGGCCAGGTTCTCGGCGCAGTGCGTCGCGACCCGGTCGGCCAGCGTGCGCCGGTCGGCGCCGGCGTCCGGCACGACGAACGCGACGACGGCCTCGGTCGTGCGGGCGTCCGGGACGCCGACCACCGCGACCTGCGCGACGCCGGGCACCTCGGCCGCGACCACCTCGACCTCGACCGGGTAGACGCTGAACCCCGAGACCATGACCACCTCGCGCATGCGGTCGAGCACGGTGAGCCGGCCGTCGACGTCCAGCATCCCCACGTCGCCCGTGCGGAACCAGCCGTCGGCGTCCGGGCCGCCGGAGCCGTCGGGCCAGTAGCCGGTGAACAGGTTGTCGCCGCGCACCCGGATCTCGCCCGGGTCGTCGGGACCCGCGTCGTTCCCGGTCACGTCGAGCACGCGCAGCTCGACGCCGGGCACGGCCGGGCCGACCACGCCGGGGCCGGGCGCGTCGTCGGCGGCGCCGCCGAGCGTCGTGGTGAGCACCGGCCCGGCCTCGGTGAGCCCGTAGCCGAGCTCGACGCGGTGGCCGCTCTCGCGGGCGAACTCGTCGCCCACCTCCGGGTCGAGCACGGCCGCGCCGCACAGCACGGTGCGCACGGACGCGAGCGCCTCGCGCAGCCCGGGGCGTCCGACCCAGGCCGCGACCACGGGCGGGGCGACGGGCAGCAGCGTCACGGCGTGCTCGCGGACGTCGGCCAGGGTGCGCTCGGGCTCGAAGGAGTCGACCAGCACGCAGCACGTGCCCTGGCGCAGGGCCTGGCCGAGCACCGCGTTGAGCGCGTAGACGTGGAACAGCGGGAGGACGACCAGGCAGACGTCGTCGTGGGTCATCAGCGCCGGCGCGACCGCGCCGACCTGCTCGACGTTCGCGACGAGCGCGCGGTGCGGCAGCATGGCGGCGCGCGGACGCCCGGTCGAGCCGGCGGTGTAGAGCAGCACGGCCAGCGTCTCGGGGTCACGAGGCGCCACCGGGGCCGGGCCGTCGGGCACGTGCAGGGCGTCCCAGCCGGTCTCGCCCCGCCGCGCGCGGGCGCCGACGACCACGAGGGCGCAGTCGCGCTCCAGCCGGCGGTCGCGCGACCGCGCGTCGCGCACCGCCTTGAGCGCCGTCTCGTCGGCCAGCACCAGGGACGCCGCGGAGTCGGTCAGGGCCTCGCGCAGCTCGCCGGCGTCCGCGCGGGGCGGCAGCGGCACGGCGACCATGCCCACGCGCAGGACGGCCAGGTAGGCGGTCACGAGCTCGGGACGGTTGGTCATCGCGAGGGCCACGCGCTGGCCGGCGACCAGGCCACGCGCGCCGAGGCCGCGGGCGACGGCGTCCACCGCGGCGTCGAGCTGGGCCCAGGTGAGGCGCCGGGAGCCGTGCACCAGCGCGACGTCGTCGGGCCACGCGCGGGACGCGTCCCTCAGGTACTCGCTGACGTTCACAGGCACGTCCCGAGTCTTCCACAGACCCCTGATCCGGGACGCCCGGTACGGTCGAGGCCATGGGGCGTGAACCAGCCGCACCGCGGGACCTGCGAGCCCGGTCCGTCCTGGCCGGGTCGGCCTCCGCGGCCGCCGCCGAGGTCGAGGCCGCGCTCGACGCCGCCGACCCGACCGCCGCCGCCTTCTTCGACGTCGACAACACCGTCATGCAGGGCGCCTCGATCTACCACCTCGCGCGAGGCCTGCACGAGCGCGACCTGTTCACGACCCGCCAGATCCTGCGGGCCGCGTGGCAGCAGACCTGGTTCCGCGTCGCCGGCTCCGAGGACCCCGACCACGTGGCCGAGACGCGCGCCTCGGCCCTCGCGTTCATCGCCGGCCACCCGGTGGCCGAGCTCGAGGCGATCGTCGAGGAGGTCTTCGACGAGCACATGGCCCACCGCATCTGGCCCGGCACGCGCGCCCTGGCCCAGCAGCACCTCGACCAGGGCCAGCGGGTCTGGCTCGTGACCGCCGCCCCGGTGGAGATCGCGCGCGTCGTCGCGGCGCGCCTCGGCCTGACCGGCGCCCTCGGCACCGTCGCCGAGCAGCGCGACGGGGTCTACACCGGACGCCTCGTCGGCGAGATGCTGCACGGCGAGAGCAAGGCCGAGGCGGTCCGCGGCCTGGCCGCGACCGAGGGCCTGGACCTGTCGCGCTGCTCGGCGTACTCGGACTCGGCCAACGACCTGCCGATGCTCTCGCTGGTCGGGCACCCGTGCGCGATCAACCCCGACCGCCGCCTGCGCCGGCACGCCCGGGCCCACGGCTGGCTCGTCCGCGACTACCGCACCGGGCGCAAGCTGGCCGGCACCGGCGTCAAGGTGGCCGCGGCCGGCGCGGTCGGCGGGGCCGCCTACCGCCTCGTGCGCGATCTCGCGCGCGCGGAACGCGACGAGCGCGGCCGCTGAGCCCCGTACACTGGAGCGCGGTCCGACGGGGAGGGAAGACCGTGAGTGGGTCTGCGCTGCGCTGGGCGCTCGCGCTCGCAGCACAGCTGCCGCGTGACGTCGCGCTGACGCACGCCCTGGCGGCGATGAGCACCGGCCCCAGCGCCCCCGGTCCGGCCGGCGGCACGAGCACCCCCGAGCCCTCCCCCGACCCCGAGCGCGAGCGCCTGCGCGCCCTCGTCGACCTCGCCACGGGCGGCGACGCCGAGGCGTTCGGCCAGCTCTACGACCACTACGCGCCCGGCGTCTACCGCTTCGTCCTCTACCGCGTCGGCTCCCGCCCGCTGGCCGAGGACCTCACGAGCGAGACCTTCATGCGAGCCCTGCGCTCGATCCAGAAGTTCACCTGGCAGGGCAAGGACTTCGGGGCCTGGCTGACGACGATCGCCCGCAACCTCGTGACCGACCACTTCAAGTCCGGACGCTCGCGGCTGGAGATCGTCTCCGACGACGTCCCGGACCGACGCTCGGTCATCGCCCAGCCCGAGACCGACGTCCTGTCGCACCTCACCAACGAGGCCCTGTACGCCGCGGTCGGCCAGCTCAGCGCCGAGCAGCGCGACTGCATCCTCATGCGCTTCATCCAGGGCCTGTCGATCGCCGAGACGGCGGCCGCGCTCGGACGCTCCGAGGGCGCCGTGAAGCAGCTGCAGCTGCGGGCCGTCCGCGCCCTGGCGAAGCTCGTCGACCCGGAGGTCCGGTGATGTGCGACACGCCGCGTAACCAGGGGACACCTCCGGTCGTTGAGCCCGCTGAGACGCCAGCATGGCGTCCGGCACCTTCCCCGAGAGAGACCACCCGATGAGCCCGTTCCGCCGCTCGGCCGAGGCCGACGCCTTCGACGCCGCCCTGCGCGGCGCGACGCCGTCGCCCGAGCTCGAGCCGTTGCTGCGGACGGTCGCCGCCCTCGACGCGGCGGCCGACGAGGCTCCCCGGCCGCAGTTCTCGGCCGACCTGCGCGAGCGGCTCATGGCCGAGGCGGGCACGGTCCTGCAGCCGCGTCCGGCGGTGCCCGTGGCCGCCCCCTCCCGTGGCACCCGACGGCGTCTGGCGGGCGTCGTCGCGACCGCGGTGACCGTGGCCGGTGGCGCCGGCCTCGTGGCGTCCAGCGCCTCCGCCCTCCCCGGCGAGGTGCTGTACCCGGTCAAGCGCGGCACCGAGCAGGTCCAGAAGTCGCTGCGGCTGTCCGACAGCGCCCGCGGCGCCTTCGAGCTCCAGCAGGCCACCCGGCGTCTGGCCGAGGTGCAGGCCCTCGCCGAGCGCGACGGCAGCCAGGAGCAGGTCGACGAGGCCCTCGTCGACTTCGAGAAGGTCGCCCGCTCGGGCACCGACCGGCTCATGGACGCCTACCGCGACGACCAGGACAAGGCGACGCTGCAGCAGGTCGACCGGTTCGTCGCCCAGGCGGCGCCCACGATCGAGGACCTCGCCGACGGCGCGCCCGGAACCGAGGACGAGGTCGTCACCCGCGTCCAGCGGCTGGTCGACGAGCTGACCGGCACGGTCGACCGCACCTGCCCCACCTGCCTGTCGCAGGAGTCGCGCCGACTCGCCGACGAGGTGCAGCGACGCGTCGGCGGCGGGTCCGAGCCGCGCTCGGCGCGCTCCCACGAGCAGGTCGTCGGCCGCGCGCCGGCCACCACCCCGACGCAGACCGCCGGACGCCACAGATCCGGCGTCCGCGTCGCCATCCCGACGACGAAGGTCCCCAGCAGCGGCACGGCCAAGCACGACGGCCGTGCCGACGCACGCGCCCGGCCGACCGCCCCGGCGCCGAGCGCGCGGCCCACGCCGGGCGCGACCGAGCGTCCCTCCGGACGCGACCGCGCCGAGCAGCGGCGCGCCGACCGCGAGCGTCGCGCCGAGCAGCGTCAGGCCGAGCGCGAGCAGCGGGCGCGCGAGCGCCAGGCGGCCCGCGAGCAGCGGGAGGCCGAGCGCGAGCAGCGGGCCGAGGAGCGTCGCGCCGAGCAGCGCCGGCGGACCGAGACCCGTCGCCAGGAGGCCCGGGAGCGTCGCCGCGAGGCCGAGGAGCGCCTGCGCCGCCTGCAGGAGCTGCTCAACCCCTGGTCGCGCCGCTAGAAGAACGCGCCGCCGCGGTCGACCAGCAGCCCGTAGAGCGTCTGCTGGATGGTCTCGCGGACCTGGTCGGTCACGTTGAACAGCAGCATCGGGTCGTCCGCGGCCTCGGGCGCATAGGCGTCGGTGCGCACCGGCTCGCCGAACTCGATGATCCACTTGCTGGGCAGGGGCACGAGCCCGAGCGGTCCCAGCCAGGGGAAGAACGGCGTGATCGGCAGGTACGGCAGGCCGAGCAGACGGGCGAGCGACGGCAGGTTGCCGACGAGCGGGTAGATCTCCTCGGCGCCGACGATCGACACCGGCACGATCGGCACCTGGGCCCGCATGGCCGACGACACGAAGCCGCCCCGGCCGAAGCGCTGCAGCTTGTAGCGCTCGCTGAACGGCTTGCCGACACCCTTGAACCCCTCCGGCCACACCGCCGCGAGCTCGCCCCGGCCCAGGAGCCGCTCGGCGTCCTCGGTGCAGGCCAGGGTCGCACCGAACTTGCGCGCGGTCTGCCCGACGAACGGCAGCGCGAACACCAGGTCGGCGGCCAGCGGGCGCAGCGTGCGTCCGGCGTAGCGGTGGACGGCGTAGCTGGTGATGAGGCCGTCGACGGGCACCGTGCCCGAGTGGTTGCCGACGAGCAGGGCACCGCCCTCGGCCGGGATGTTGTGCACCCCGCGCACCTCGAGCCGGAACCACTGCTCGGCGAGCGGCTCGATGACCTGGACCAGGAGCTCGGTCACCTCCGGGTCGTGCCCGAAGTCGTCGACCGGGTAGTCGCCGGAGAGCCGGCGGCGCAGCGTGGCCAGGATGCGCGCCAGGCGCGCCTCCCAGTCGTCGCCGAGCACGCGCTGGGCTCCGGCGACGAGGGCGGTCAGCAGCTCGTCCAGCGGCAGCCCGGCCGCCGCGGGCGACCCGGGTCCGGGGTCGGCGGACGCGTGGGCGTGCTCGCTGCCGGGCGACGGCTCGTCGGGGACGGCGTGGAGCCGGGGCCGCGACCCGTCGGCGGGCGGAGGCCCCGAGGTCCTCGGCGGCTTCGGCGGACGGGCGGCGCCGCCGGCCAGGGACCGGGCGGCGGACGAGGGCGTCGTGCCCTGGCGCGATCCGCGGCCGGCGCGTCCGGACGTGCCCAGCGGCACGTCGCGATGGTCGTCGTTCACGAGACCCCCCTCGCACTGAGCAGCCCAGGCTGGAGCCCGGCCGCGAACATCGAGAACGCCTCGGCGCTCGTGTAGGCCGGCGCGTAGCCGGCGATCGTGCGCAGCGCGGTCGTGTCGACCACGCGTCCGTGCATCAGCAGGCGGTGCAGGTCCGGCGTGATGTCCGAGCCCATGGCCCGCAGCATCGTGCGGGCGGCGGCGCCGAACCCGACCGGCGGGAACGGCACGACCGGACGACCGAGCCGGCGCACCGCCTGCGACAGCAGCACCACCCCGTCGCCGGCGACGTTGAACGTGCCGGCGAAGCCCTCGTCGACCACGGACAGCCGCAGCACCTCGAGGGCGTCGTGCGGGTGCAGGAACTGCAGGCGGGGGTCGTAGCCCATCACCGTCGGCAGCACCGGGTTGGCGAAGTAGGCGCCCAGCGGGGCGCCGGCGTCGAGCACCTGGGCGCTGCGCAGGGTCACGATGCGCGCGTCGGGACGGCGGCGGGCGAACCCGCGGACGTAGCCCTCGACCTCGCAGACGTCCTTCGGGAAGCCGGACCGGACGCCGCCGCGGGCCACCGAGGACTCGGTGAACAGCGCGGGGCTGCGGGCGGACGTGCCGTAGACGGCCGTCGAGGAGCCCAGCACGAACGTGGTGACCTGCGAGACCCGCTGGCAGGCGGCCAGCAGCTGCATCGTCCCGATGACGTTGAGCTCCTTGGCCGCGCCGCGGCCGTGCGCCGGGCCGAGGTCGAGGTGGACGACGGTGTCGACGTCCTCGACCGCGATGACCTTCGCGATCACCGGCGTGCGGATGTCGGCCCGGACGAACTTCACGCCGCCGAGGTCCTCCCTCGGCGGCGTGACGTCGACACCGACGACCTTGTCGATCCCGAGCGCGTCCCCCTGGTCAGCGAGCAGCCGCGCGAATCGCGAGGCGATGTCGCGCGAGAGCCCGGTCACCAGGACGACGCGGCCCATGGTCTACAGGCCCGTCCGGCTCACTTGCCCAGACGGCGGCGCTGCACGCGCGTGCGCTTGAGCATCTTGCGGTGCTTCTTCTTCGACATCCGCTTGCGACGCTTCTTGATGACAGAACCCACGGTCCACCTTCTGACGACTGAGTCAATTGCGAGTCCCCAGCCTACGGGCAGCAGGCCAGGAACGACCAGCCAGGCCGGGATCTCGGGCTCAGCCGGCCTGGAAGTAGGAGTTCTTCAGGTACGTCTCGACGGCGTGCTCGGGCACCCGGAACGAGCGGCCGACGCGCACCGCCTCGAGCTGGCCGGAGTGGACGAGCCGGTACACGGTCATCTTGGACACGCGCATCTGGGAGGCGACCTCGGCCACGGTCATGAAACGCGCGGGCTCGACCATGTCGCGTCCTCCTGGAAGGTGAACGGCACGCGCGCGCTCCGGCTTCCCCACCGGAGAGTGCGCGCGTGCCTGAGCAGAGAGTAGTGGCTCCGGAGCCGCCGCGGTAGCCGAACTGCGAACTTTTCCCACCGGACGGTTCAAGGCTGGGGATCGAGGCCCAGCAGCGGGAACACGGCGCTGCGCGTGGCCATGATCGAGCGGTCCAGCCAGCTGGCCGGGTCGTAGCCCTCGCGCCAGTCGCGGAAGGTGGGCATGCGGCCGTCGGTCATGCGCGTGGGGGCCTCGGCGCCGCGCAGCTCGGCCACCCGGGCCCGCCACCGCTCGGGGGTCGGGGTGTCGGCGTCGAGCGGGGTGCCGCCGACGACGGCGATGAGGTGGCTCCACGCGCGCGGCACGACGTCCAGCACCGCGTACCCGCCGCCGCCGGTGGAGACCCAGCGGCCGCCGCACAGCTCGTCGGCCAGGTCGCGCAGGGCGAGGTAGGACGCGCGCTGGCCGTCGACGCTGAGCATGAGGTTGGTGAGCGGGTCGTTCATGTGCGAGTCGCAGCCGTGCTGGGTGACCAGGACGTCCGGGGCGAACTCGCGCAGGGCCTGCGGCACGACGGCGTGGAAGGCGCGCATCCAGCCGGCGTCGGACGTCGCGGGCGGCAGCGCGACGTTGATCGCCGAGCCCTCGGCGCCCTCGCCGCCGGTCTCGGTGGCGTAGCCGGTGCCCGGGAACAGCGTCTGCGGGCCCTCGTGGATCGAGATCGTCAGCACGCGCGGGTCGTCCCAGAACATCGTCTGGACGCCGTCGCCGTGGTGGGCGTCGACGTCGACGTAGGCGACCTTCTTCGCCCCGTGGTCGAGCAGCCAGGCGATGGCCAGCGCGACGTCGTTGTAGATGCAGAACCCGCTGGCCTTGCCCGGCATGGCGTGGTGCAGGCCGCCGCAGACGCTGACCGCGTGGCGGGCCTGGCCGGTCCAGACCTGTCGCGCGGCCTCGATGCTGGCGCCGGCGATGAGCGCGCTCGCCTCGTGCATGTGGGCGAAGACCGGGTTGTCCTCGGTGCCCAGGCCGTAGCCGGGCTCGGTGTAGACCGGGTGGTTGCTGAGCTTCTCGACCCGCTCGACGTACGCCGGGGTGTGCAGCCGGACCAGGTCGTCCTCGGTCGCGGCGGTCGCGCCCACGACGTCGACCTGCTCGAGCACGCCGAGCTCCTCGGCGAGCATCATCGTCAGCTCGACCCGCACCGGAGCCATCGGGTGGTGGGCGCCGAAGTCGTACTGCGTCATCTGCTCGTCGAAGACGACGACGGACCGGTCCGGGGTCGTCTCCTGCGGCGGCGCGGCCTCGCTCATGCGCCCGGCCCGGAGAGCTCGGCCGAGCGGGCCGCCGCCGCGCGCACGCCGTCGCGGACGGCCTGCGCGACGCCCTGGGCGTCGAAGGTCTCGATGGCCGCGGCCGTGGTGCCGTTCGGCGAGGTGACGCGCCGGCGCAGCTCGGCCGGCTCGTCGTCGCTGCCGGCCAGCAGCGTGGCCGAGCCCTGGATCGTGGCGACGGCGAGCCGGCGCGCGGTGGCCGGGTCCAGGCCCGCGTCGACGCCGCCGGCGATCATCGCCTCGGCCAGGTAGAAGACGTAGGCCGGTCCGCTGCCCGACACGGCGGTGAGGGCGTCCTGCTCGGACTCGTCGACGACGACGACCGTGCCGCCCGGGGCGAGCAGGCGCTGCACGGCGTCGAGCCGCTCGGCGCTGCACGAGGCGCCGCCGGAGACGCCGAAGACGCCCTGTCCGACGAGGGCCGGCGTGTTGGGCATGACCCGGACGACCTCGACGCCGTCAGGCACGGCACCCTCGATCGTGGCGGTGCGGACGCCGGCGGCGAACGAGACGATCGCGGCTCCGGGGTCGACGTGGGGCCCGACCTGGGTGAGCACGTCGGGAACGTCTTGCGGCTTGGTCACCAGGAGCACCAGCCCGGCGCCGCGCACGGCGTCCTCGAGCGGCGCGACCTCGATGCCGTGCCGCTCGCGCAGCTCGGCGGCCCGCTCGGCCCGCTTCTCGACGGCGACGACCCGGCCGGGCTCGACCCCGGCGGCCAGGAGGGTGGACACGATGGTCTCGCCCATCACGCCGACCCCGATGATGGCTATGCGCTCGGTCACACCGCCAGCCTAGGACGTGGAGGCCACCCGGGGACGTCTCCCCTAGGGTTCACGTGTGCGGCTGCGTCTCGACCCCTTCCTGCTCGCCCTCCTCGCGGTCGCCCTGCTGGGCACGTTCCTGCCGGTCACCGGCGACGGGCTCGACGTGCTCGACGTCGTCGTCAAGGTCGCCGTCGCGCTGCTGTTCTTCCTCTACGGCGCCCGGCTGTCGCCCGCCGAGACCTGGCACGGCCTGCGCAACGTCCGTCTGCACCTGGCCATCCTGGCCATGACCTACGTCGCCTTCCCGCTGCTCGGCCTGCTCGGCCGGCTGGTGACCGACCCGCTGCTCCCGCCCGGGCTGGCGACGGGCGTCCTGCTGCTGACCCTGGTGCCGTCCACGGTGCAGTCGTCGGTGGCGTTCACCGGCATCGCCCACGGCAACGTCGCCGGCGCCGTCGTGGGGGCGTCGCTGTCGAACCTGCTCGGCGTCGCGCTCACCCCGCTGCTCGTCGGCCTGCTCCTGGCCGGCAGCGGCGACGTCTCCGTCAGCGGCTCCACGGTGCTCGCGATCGTCCTGCAGCTGCTGGTGCCGTTCGTGGTCGGGACGCTGAGCCGTCCGCTCACCGCGGCGGCGGTGACGCGCTGGCACCCCGTGCTCGGGCGCTACGACCGGCTCACGATCCTGCTCGTGGTCTACGCGGCGTTCAGCAAGGGCGCCGAGGCGGACGTGTGGAGCCACGTCGACGTCGTCTCGGCGCTCGTGGTGGTGGCGGCCTGCGCGCTGCTGCTCGCGGCGGCCCTCGGCCTGTGCGTGCTCCTCGGCCGCGCGATCGGGCTGGCCTGGAGCGACCGCGTGCCGCTGCTGTTCTGCGGCAGCCACAAGAGCCTGGCGGCCGGCCTGCCGATGATGTCGGTGCTGTTCGCCTCGGACGACTTCGCCCTCGCCGTGCTGCCGCTCATGCTCTACCACCAGCTCCAGCTCGTGGTGTGCGCCTGGCTGGCCGGGCGCATGGGGCGCCGGGCCGAGACCGCCGAGGTCTAGGCCCTGGCGCTCGACCGCAGCACGTCCGCGAGGTCGTCCAGCGCCCCGGGCACCAGGGCGTAGTACGACCACACGCCCCGCTTGGTGCGGGTCAGCAGGCCCGCATCGACGAGCACCTTCAGGTGGTGCGAGACGGTCGGCTGCGACAGCCCGACCGGAGCGGTCAGGTCGCAGACACACGCCTCGGCGCCGTCCTGGGCGGCGACGAGCGAGAGCAGCCGCAGCCGGGTCGGCTCGCCGATCGCCTTGAACCGTGCGGCCAGCCGGCGCGCCGCGTCGTCGGGCAGCGCCTCGGCGGTGATCGGGACGCAGCAGCCGTCTCGCTCCACGGTGGTCATGGATCCAGCGTAGCCCAGACATTGACACTCATCGATGTATTGCTAAGGTCCAGACATCGACATCCATCGATGAAGGAGCACGGTGACCACCACCACGACGCCCTCGCGGCTGTCCCGGCTCGACCGCTACCTGCCGGCCTGGATCGGGCTGGCGATGGCCGCCGGGCTCGCCCTGGGCTGGGCCTGGCCGGGCGTGGCCACCGTGCTCGACGCCGTCACCGTCGGGTCCGTCTCGCTGCCGATCGCGGTCGGGCTGCTGGTGATGATGTACCCGGTGCTCGCGAAGGTGCGCTACGACCGGCTGCACGCAGTGACCGGTGACCGACGTCTGCTCGCGGCGTCCCTCGTCCTGAACTGGCTGGTCGGTCCGGCGCTGATGTTCGCCCTGGCCTGGCTGCTGCTGCCGGACCTGCCCGAGTACCGCACCGGCCTGGTCGTCGTCGGGCTCGCCCGGTGCATCGCCATGGTGCTGGTGTGGAACGACCTCGCCTGCGGCGACCGCGAGGCAGCGGCGGTCCTCGTGGCCCTCAACTCGCTCTTCCAGGTGGCGGCCTTCGGGGCGCTGGGCTGGTTCTACCTGGAGGCGCTGCCCGCATGGCTGGGCCTCCAGACCGTCAGCGCCCAGTTCAGCGTCGTCACCGTCACCGTGAGCGTGCTGGTGTTCCTGGGGGTTCCGCTGGTCGCCGGCTTCCTGACCCGTGTCGTGGGGGAGCACGCTCGCGGGCGCGACTGGTACGAGCAGCGCCTGCTGCCGCGACTCGGCCCGTGGGCGCTCTACGGGCTGCTGTTCACGATCGTCGTGCTGTTCGCCCTCCAGGGCGATCGCATCACCTCGCACCCGCTCGACGTCGCGCGCATCGCGCTGCCGCTGCTGGGCTACTTCGCCGTGATGTTCGCGGCCGGCCTACTCGTCGGGCACCGGCTCCGGCTCGGGCACGCCCGCACGTCGACGCTGGCCTTCACCGCGGCCGGCAACAACTTCGAGCTGGCCATCGCCGTGGCCGTCGCGACGTTCGGCGTCGCCTCGGGCGAGGCGCTGGCCGGTGTGGTGGGCCCGCTCATCGAGGTGCCCGTGCTCGTCGGCCTCGTCCACGTCTCCCTGTGGGCGCGCCGCTGGTTCCCCGTCCCCGTCCCCGCCGACCCGAGGAGTCCTCGTGACTGACCGTCCCTCCGTCCTGTTCGTTTGCGTGCACAACGCCGGCCGGTCCCAGATGGCCGCCGCGTGGCTCACCCACCTGGCCGGCGACCAGGTGGAGGTGCGCTCGGCCGGCTCCCAGCCCGCCGACAGCGTCAACCCGGTCGCCGTCGAGGCGATGGCCGAGGTCGGCATCGACATCGCCGCCGCGACGCCCCGGGTGCTGACCGACGACGCGGTGCAGGCTTCCGACGTCGTGGTCACGATGGGGTGCGGTGACGCGTGCCCGTTCTTCCCCGGCACCCGCTACGAGGACTGGGAGCTCACCGACCCGGCCGGACAGAGCCTCGAGGTCGTCAGGGGCGTGCGCGACGAGGTCCGCCGCCGCGTCGAGGGCCTGCTGGCCTCGCTGGACGTGGAGGTGCGCCGTGGCTGAGCTGCCCGTCGTCGTCGTCGGAGCGGGGCCCGTCGGCCTCGCCGTCGCCGCCCACCTGCGTGAGCGCTCCGTGGACACCGTGGTGCTGGAGCGCGGGGGACGCGCCGGCGCAGCCGTCCGCGAGTGGGGTCACGTGCGGCTGTTCTCGCCGTGGTCGGAGCTCGTCGACCCGGCCGCGGCCCGGCTGCTGGACGCCGCCGGCTGGGACTCTCCCGACGCGACCGGCTTCCCGACCGGGGCCGACTGGGCCGACCGCTACCTGGAACCGCTCGCCGCGGCGCTGGGCGACTCCGTCCGCCTGCGGCACGAGGTCACCGGCGTGACGCGGCTCGACCGCGACGTGATGGTCGACTCCGGGCGCGACGAGGCCCCGTTCGTGGTCCACGTCCGGGCGCCGCAGGGCGGCCTCCGACTCCGGGCCCGGGCCGTCGTGGACGCGTCCGGGACCTGGTCGGGCACCAGTCCGCTGGGCGGCGACGGCCTGCCCGCCGTTGGGGAGCGCGAGGCGTCCGACCGGATCTCCTACCGCGTCCCCGACCTGACCGACCCGGCGACGCGCGCGCGGTACGCCGGTCGCCACGTGGTCGTCGCCGGCACCGGCGCGTCGGCCAAGACCGCACTCATCGGTCTCACGCGCCTGCCCGACACCCGGGTCACCTGGCTGGTCAGGCGCTCGGCCGTCGGGGACGCGTTCGGCGGCGGGGAGGCCGACCAGCTCAGCCAGCGCGGTGCGCTCGGCCAGCAGGCGCGGGCGGTCGTCTCCGGCGGCGGGGTGACCACCATGACCGGGTTCCGCACCGAGCGGGTCGAGCGCAGGGACGAGCACCTGACGGTGGTGTCCACCGACGGCAGACGGGTCGAGGACGTGGACGAGGTGGTCGTGCTGACCGGCTTCCGCCCGGACCTGTCCTTCCTGTCCGAGGTACGGCTCGACCTCGACCCACGGCTGCAGGCACCGCGCGCGCTGGCGCCGCTCATCGACCCGAACGTCCACTCCTGCGGCACCGTCTACCCGCACGGCATGCGCGAGCTGGAGCAGCCCGAGCACGGCTTCTTCCTCGCCGGGATGAAGTCGTACGGTCGCGCCCCGTCGTTCCTGGCCCTCACGGGCTTCGAGCAGGCCCGTTCGGTGGCCGCGGCCCTCGCGGGCGACCGGGAGGCGGCCGAGCGGGTCGACCTCACGCTGCCCGAGACGGGCGTCTGCGGCGGCGCCGGCAGCTTCGACGACGCACCGGCCGCCGGAGGGTGCTGCACCGTCCCGCCCGGGCCGGCGATCGTCCCGTTCGGACGGCGCTAGGCGCGCTGCTGGGCGGCCTGGCGGATCGGCGCGTTCGTGGCGCCGTAGCCGTCGTAGCCCGTCCGCCGCTCGACCACCTCGACGCCGTCACCGGGGCGGCACTCGTCCTGCTGGCGCTGTCATGGCTGGGGTCCGGGCAGGCGACCTGGTCGCTGTGGCCGGTGGTCGCGGGCGTCGTGGTGCTGGACTTCGCGGTCCAGGCGGCGCACGTCAGCAACCAGGCCCTGCTCACGTCCGCGCACCCGGACCGGACGAGCACGGTCCTGGGCGGCTACATGGTGTTCTACTCGCTCGGCTCCGCCCTCGGCGCGGCGACCACGACCGCCGCGTACGACGCGGGGGGCTGGACCGGGTCCGCAGCCCTCGGGGCCGGGTTCGCGCTCGGCGGGCTGCTCGCCTGGGCGCTGGGCCGCCGCTCGGTGACGCGGTCGCGAGCGGCGAGGGCCGGCCACGGGCCGGTGCCGGCCGGCGTGACGGCGACCGAGTGACCTCTCGCTCTCACGGACGCTTGAGGGTGCGCTCGACTCCGCGGGCGGCGACCTCGAGCGCGGCGACGAGCCGGGCCCGTCCGCGTCGCGTGTCGGCCACGACGACGCCGAGCGCCGCCACCACGTCGTCGCCGCGGCGCACCGGCACGGCGATCGAGCCGGCGCCGAGCGTCATCTCCTCGGCCGTGGTCGCGTAGCCCTGCCGGCGGGTCCGCTCGAGCTGCGCCTCCAGGACGTCCGCCCGGGTGACGGTGTACGGCGTCATCCGGGTCAGGTGCTCCATCGCCGCGGCCCGGACGGTCGCCGGGGCGTGGGCGAGCAGCACCTTGCCCACGCCGGTGCAGTGCAGCGGAAGGCGCGAGCCGATCCGGCTGACGATGGGCAGCGACGCGGTGCCCATGAGCCGGTCGACGTAGAGCACCTCGGTGCCCTCGCGCACCGCGAGGTGGACGGTCGCCCGGGTGGCCGCGTGGACGTCGGACAGGAACGGCGACGCCGCCTCGCGCAGCCCGCTCTGCAGCGGGGCGAGCAGCCCGACGTCCCACATCCGCCGGCCGACGACGTAGGCACCGTCCGGTCGGCGCGCCACCGCGCCCCAGGCCTCGAGCTCCCCGACCAGCCGGTGGGCGGTCGACAGCGGGACGTCCGCCCGCGTCGCCATTTGCGTCAGGGTCAGGCGGCGGTGGTCGGCGTCGAAGGCCCCGAGCAGCGCCAGCGCCCTCGAGGTGACGCTGGGTCCGGTGGTCCGCTCGCTCACGAGAGCCCATTCTTCCACTCACCGGAAGTGTGGGCTGGTGGTGACCTGGGACACGTCCGTAGCGTGCGGACCATGACCGTCCCCACCGATCCCGACGCGGCTGCCGCCTCGCAGTCCGAGATCGACGCGGAGATCGCCGCCGTCTCGAAGGAGTACGAGGCCTCCGGCGTCGAGGAGACCCAGCCGCGGCTGGACTTCCCCCCGTACCGCAGCAGCCTGCTGCGCCACCCGACCAAGAGCCTGCACCACACCGATCCCGAGGAGATCGAGCGGTGGTCGCCGGCGTTCGGGCACCGCGACGTCAGCCCACTCGAGGCCGACCTGACGATGCAGCCGAACGGCGAGCCGATCGGCGAGCGCATCGTCGTCACCGGCCGGGTCGTCGACGGCGACGGACGTCCCGTGGCCGGTCAGCTCGTCGAGATCTGGCAGGCCAACGCCGCCGGACGCTACATCCACAAGCGCGACCAGCACCCCGCGCCGATCGACCCGAACTTCACCGGCGTCGGACGCTGCCTCACCGGTCCGGACGGCTCGTACCGCTTCCAGACGATCAAGCCCGGCCCGTACCCGTGGAAGAACCACCACAACGCGTGGCGGCCGGCGCACATCCACTTCTCGCTGTTCGGCACCGACTTCACGCAGCGGATGGTCACGCAGATGTACTTCCCGGGCGACCCGCTGTTCTCGCTGGACCCGATCTACCAGTCGATCACCGACCAGCGGGCGCGCGACCGGCTCGTCGCGACGTACGACCACGAGGTCACGACCCACGAGTGGGCCACCGGCTACCGCTGGGACATCGTGCTCACCGGCAGCCACCGCACGTGGATGGAAGAGGAGGACCACGCGTGACCAAGCTCGTCGCGACGCCCGGCCAGACGGTCGGACCGTTCTTCCACTACGCGCTTCCCTACGAGGGCTCCGACCTGCTCGTGCCCGTCGGGCGCGAGG
>JANDJZ010001102.1:0-12586 GCA_027943245.1 Acanthamoeba sp. SK_2022b | reverse complement strand
TGATGTTGTGATGGTGGGGTGGTGATGTGGTGGTGATGTGGTTTGTGGTGGTGAGGTGATGTGGTGTGGTGTAGTGATGTTGTGGTGGAGTTGTGGTGGTGATATTGTGATGTATTGTGATGATGTGGTGTGGTGATGTTGTGGTGTGGTGATGTGGTGGGTGTGCTGTGGTGTTGGTGTGGTGGTGTGGTGGTGTTGTGGTGGTAATGTGGTTGTGTTATGGTGATGGTGTGGTGATGGTTTTGTGTTGTGGTAGTGTGCTACTGTGATGTGGTGTTGTGGTGATCTCGTTGTGGTGGTGTGGTGTTGTAGTAGTGTTGTGGTGTTGATGTTGTGGTGTTGGTGTTGTGGTGTTGGTGTTGTGGTGTAGTGGTGATGTGGCGGTGATTTTGTGGAGGTGGTTTAGTGGTGTTGTGGTATTGTTATGGTGTTGGAATGAGTTGTGTGGTAGTGGTGGTGGTTGTGTAGTAGTGGTGTGGGTCTGGTGGTGGTGGTGTTGGTGTTGTGATGGTGTGGTGGTGATGGTGTGATGGTGTTGGTGTTGTGATGGTGTGATGGTGTGGTGATGGTGTGATGGTGTTGTGATGGTGTGTGGTAATGGTGTTGTGATGATGTTGTGATGGTGTGGTGGTGTTGTGATGGTGTGGTAATGGTGGTGTGATGTTGTTATGGTGTTGTGGTGTTGTGATGGTGTGGTGATGGTGTGGTTATGATGTTGTGCTGATGGTGTTGTGGTGATGTGATGGTGTGGTGATAGTGTGGTGATGGTGTGGTGATGGTGTAGTGATGGTGTGGTGGTGTTGTGGTAATGATGTGGTAGTGATGCTGCAGTGTTGTTTTGGGGTTGTAGTGTTGTTGTTGTGTTAGGGTGGTGTAGTGGTGGAATTGTGGTGATGGTGTGATGGTGGTGTGATGTTGTGGTGATGATGGTGTGTGGTGTGGTGATGGTGTGATGATGGTGTGATGATGGTGTGATGATGGTGTGGTGATGGTGTTGTGATGGTGATGGTGGTGTGATGGTGATGGTGGTGTGATGGTGTGGTGATGGTGTTGTGATGGTGTGGTGATGGTGTTGTGATGGTGATGGTGGTGTGATGGTGTGTGATGGTGGTGTGATGGTGTTGTGATGGTGTTGTGATGGTGGTGTGATGGTGTGGTGATGGTGTTATGGTTATGATGGTGTGGTGATGGTGATGGTGGTGTGATGGTGTGGTGATGGTGGTGTGATGGTGATGGTGTGGTGATGGTGTTGTGATGGTGTGGTGATGGTGTTGTGATGGTGATGGTGGTGTGATGGTGTGATGGTGGTGTGATGGTGTGGTGATGGTGTTGTGATGGTGTGGTGATGGTGTTGTGATGGTGATGGTGTGATGGTGGGTGATGGTGTGTGATGGTGGTGTGATGGTGTTGTGATGGTGGTGTGATGGTGGGGTGATGGTGTTCTGGTTATGATGGTGTGGTGATGGTGATGGTGGTGTGATGGTGCGGTGATGGTGTGGTGATGGTGTGATGGTGGTGTGATGTTGTGGTGATGATGGTGTGTGGTGTGGTGATGGTGTGGTGTGGTGATGGTGTGATGATGGTGTGATGATGGTGTGATGATGGTGTGGTGATGGTGTGATGATGGTGTGGTGATGGTGATGGTGGTGTGATGGTGTGGTGATGGTGTTTTGATGGTGTGGTGGTGGTGTTATGATGGTGATGGTGTTATGATGGTGTGGTGATGGTGTGGTGATGGTGTTATGATGGTGTGGTGATGGTGTGTTGTGATGGTGTTTTGATGGTGTGGTGGTGGTGTTATGATGGTGTGGTGGTGATGTTGTGATGGTGTTGTGATGGTGTTATGATGGTGTGGTGATGGTGTTATGATGGTGGTGTGGTGATGGTGTTGTGATGGTGTGATGATGGTGGTGTGATGGTGTGGTGATGGTGATGGTGTTATGATGGTGTTATGATGGTGGTGTGATGGTGTTGTGGTGGTGTTGTGGTGATGTGGTGGTGATGGTGTTGTGATGGTGTTGTGATGGAGTTGTGGTGATGTTGTGATGGTGTTATGATGGTGGTGTGATGGTGTTGTGGTGGTGTTGTGATGGGGTTATAATGGTGTGTTGTGCTGGTGTGGTGATGTTGTGGTGGCGTTGTGATGGTGTGGTGCTGGTGTTGTGTTGGTGTTATGATGGTGTGTTGTGCTGGTGTGGTGATGGTGTGGTGATGGTGTTGTGGTGATGGTGTGGTGGTGGTGATGGTGTGGTGGTTGATGTGATGGTGTTGTGATGATGTGGTGATGATGTTGTGGTGATGGAGTTGTGATGTTGTGGTGATGGGGTGGTGGTGGTGATGGTGGTGGTGATGGTGTGATGGTGGTGGTGATGGTGGTGGTGTTGTGGTGCTGTTGTTGGATGGTGTTGTGGTGATGGTGTGGTGGTGTGTTGTGATGGTGTTGTGTTGTGATGGTGTGGTGATGGTGTGTTGTGATGGTGTGTTGTGATGGTGTGGTGGTGTGGTGAGGTGGTGTTGTGATGGTGTGGTGATGGTGATGATGGTGATGTGATGGTGTGGTGTGGTGTGGTGGTGTGGTGATGGTGTTGTGATGGTGTGGTGATGGTGTGGTGATGGTGATGGTGATGGTGTTGGTGGTGTGATGGTGTGTGATGGTGATGGTGATGGTGTGGTGAGGGGGGTGATGGTGGTGATGGTGATGGTTATGTGATGGGGTGGTGATGGTGTGGTGATGGTGGTGATGGTGTGGTGATGTAGTTGTGTTGTGGTGATGTTGTGGTTGTGGTGAGGTTGGTGTAGGGTTACAGAGGTGTTACATAGGAGTTGCATGGTTGTCACATAGGGGCTTATATTGGAAAATATAGGGGTTACATAGAGGTTGCATAGGGGTTGCATAGGAGTTGCATAGGGGTTACATAGGAGTTACATAGGGGTTACATAGGGGTTACATAGGATTTTCAAAGTTGTTGTTTAAGCTTACACAGGGGTTTCATTATGAGTTACATATGTGTTACATAGGAGTTACACTGGGGTTACATAGGAGTTACATAGGGGTTACATAGGATTTTCAAAGTTGTTGTTCAAGCTTACACAGGAGTTTCATTATGAGTTACATATGTGTTACATAGGAGTTACACAGGGGTTGCATAGGGGCTACATATGTTTCAAAGTTGTTGTTTAAGCTTACATAGGGGGTGTTGTGGGTCATGTTGTGGGGCATGTAGGGGATGTTGTAGGGGGTAATGTAGGTGGTGTTGTGGGCATGTTGTGGGTCATGTAGGGGGGTCATGTAGGGGGTGTTGTGGGTCATGTGGGGTCATGTAGGGGTGTTGTTGGCATGTTGTGGGTCGTGTAGGGGGGTCATGTAGGGGTGTTGTGGGCATGTTGTGGGTCATGTAGGGCATGTTGTAGGCATGTTGTGGGTCATGTTGTAGGTCATGTAGGGCATGTTGTAGGGAGTCATATAGAGGGTTATTAATAGGAGTGTTGTGAGCATGTTGTAGGAGCATGTAGGGGATGTTGTTAAGGGTCAGTGGAGTGGCAGTGTTGTGGGCATGTTGTGGGTCATGTGGGGGTCATGTAGAGTGTTGTGGGCATGTTGTGGGTCATGGGGCATGTTCTGGGGGCATGTTGTAGGCATGTTGTGGGGCATGTAGGGCATGTTGTAGGGCATGTTGTAGGGCATGTTGTAGGGCATGTTGTAGGGCATGTTGGGGGTCATGTAGGGCATATTGTAGGGCATGTTGTGGGGATGTTGTAGGTCATGTAGGGCATGTTGTAGGGCATGTTGTGGGGCATGTTGTAGGTCATGTCATATAGGGGGTCATGTAGGGGGTGTTGTGGGACATGTTGTGGGTCATGTTGTGGTCATGTTGTGGGTCATGTTGTGGGTCATGTAGGGGGTGTTGTGCACATGTTGTGGGTCATGTTGTGGGTCATGTTGTAGATCATGCAGGGCATGTTGCAGGCATGTTATTGGTCATGTTGTAGGTCATGTTGTAGGCATGTTGTAGGGCATGTTGTCAGCATATTGTAGGTCATGTTGTAGATCATGTAGGGCATGTTGCAGGCATGTTATTGGTCATGTTGTAGGTCATGTTGTAGGTCAAATTGGGCATGTTGTGGGGCATGTTGTAGGGCATGTTGTAGGTCATGTTGTAGACATGTAGGGCATGTTGCAGGCATGTTGTAGGTCATGTTGTCAGCATATTGTAGGTCATGTTGTAGATCATGCAGGGCATGTTGCAGGCATGTTATTAGTCATGTTGTAGATCATGTAGGGCATGTTGTAGGTCATGTTGTAGGTCATGTAGGGGGTGTTGTGGGCATGTTGTGGGTCATGTTGTAGGTCATGTAGGGGGTCATGTAGGGGTGTTGTGGGCCTGTTGTGGGGTCATGTAGGGGGTCATGTAGGGCATGTTGTGGGGATGTTGTGGGTCAAGTTGAGGGTCATGTAGGGCATGTTGTAGGGGGTGTTGTGGGGATGTTGTGGGTCATGTTGTGGGTGTACAACCAACCTACCAATCAACCTCCTAACCTTCCAATCAACCACCCAATCAACCTCCCAACCTACCAATCAACCTCCCAATCAACTCCCCAACCAACCAATCAACCTCCCAACCTCCCAATCAACCTCCCAACCTCCCAATCAACCTCCCAACCTCCCAATCAACCTCCCAACCTACCAATCAACCTCCAAATCAACTCCCTAACCTCCCAATCAACCTCCCAACCTACCAATCAACCTCCCAACCTACCAATCAACCTCCAAATCAACTCCCCAACCTTCCAATCAACCTCCCAACCAACCAATCAACCTCCCAACCACCCAATCAACCTCCCAACCTCCCAATCAACCTCCAAATCAACTCCCCAACCTCCCAATCAACCTCCCAACCTACCAATCAACCTCCCAATCAACTCCCCAACCAACCAATCAACCTCCCACCTCCCAATCAACCTCCCCACCTACCAATCAACCTCCCACCAAATACCAACCTCCCAACCTACCAATCAACCTCCCAATCAACTCCCCCAACCTCCCAATCAACCTCCCAACCACCCAATCAACCTCCCAACCTACCAATCAACCTCCCAACCTACCAATCAACCTCCAAATCAACACAATGGCATGATCAGAAACACGTGTAAACAAAGATTGTCATTTTGCTCGCTTGTACTGATAGCTAGAAGCGTTTTAACCGGGCCAAACGACGCCTCACGATGTGCGCAACACGACAGCATGATCAGAAAGGCTAAAAGCTGACATAAGGATTGAAGATTGGCCCTAAATCGACGTGACAATAAAGATTGTGGTTTTTCTCGCTTGTACTGATAGCTAGAAGCGTTTTAACCGGGCCAAACGACGCCTCTCGACGTGGGCAACACGATAGTATGGTCAGAAAGGCCAAAGGCTGACATCAGTATCATAAATTGGGCTGAAATTGGACCTGAAAACAAAGATTGTGGTTGTTCTCGCTTGTACTGATAGCTAGATGCGTTTTAACCGGGCCCAACAACGCTTCAGAACGCGGGCAACACGCTGGCATGGTCAGATAGGCCAAAAGCTTGCAGCAAAAATTCAAGGATTGAAAATTGGGTTGAAATCGGACCTAAAAACAAAGATTGTGGTTTTTCTCGCTTGTATGGATAGCAAGAAGTGTGCTAACCGGGCCAAACGACGCCTCTCGGCCTGGACAACACGACCGTGTATAGAAATCCAGAAATCAGCATGGTAACCTAGAAAATACATCTGGTAACCTAGGAAACGCATATGGTAACCTAGGAGATGACGAAATTTCTTAAAATTGTATAATGAATTTCTTTTGAATTTCTTTTGGTTTTCCTTTGAATTTCTTTTTAATTTCTTTTTGTTTTCTTTTTAATTTCTTTTTGTTTTCCTTTGAATTTCTTTTTGTTTTCTTTTTAGTTTCTTTTTGTTTTCTTTTAAATTTCTTTTTAATTTCTTTTTGTTTTCCTTTGAATTTCTTTTTAATTTCTTTTTGTTTTCCTTTGAATTTCTTATTGTTTTCTTTTAAATTTCTTTTTAATTTCTTTTTGTTTTCCTTTGAATTCCTTTTTCTTTTTGTTTTCCTTTGGATTTCTTTTGATTTTCTTTTCATTTTCTTTCAATTTTCTTTTTATTTTCTTTCATTTTCCATTAATTTTCTTTTTTAATTAATTCAGAATTTCTTTTTAATTTCTTTCAGTTTTCTTTTGAATTTCTTTTGAATTTCTTTTATTTTTCTTTTGAATTTCTTTTCAGTTTCTTTTGAATTTCTTTTAGTTTTCTTTTTATTTTCCTTGTTTTTTCTTCTGAATTTATTTAGAATTTCTTTTAGTTTTCTTTTTATTTTCTTCGTATTTTTCTCCTTTTGTTTTCCTTTTGTTTTCTTTTTATTTTCTTTTAAATTTCTTTTTATTTTCATTTTATTTTTATTTTAATTTCTTTTTAATTTCTTTTTAATTTCTCTCTAATTTCTTTTCATTTTCTTTTTACTTTCTTTGTATTTTTTAATTTCTTTTTTATTTCTTTTTAATTTCTTTTAAATTTCTTTATTTTTTATTTTTATTTTCTTCTTTATCCGGCAACGTAAAAGTTGCTCGCCAATGGTAATGGCCGTTGATGTAAAAGTGCCTGCCTTTTCGCTGGTGCCAGCTTCCTTGTCATTCTGTTTTCTTCTTCCGCCAGAGGAAAGGCGCATCTTGTCTGCACAATGCGCAAACATTGCAAATCCACTCTTTTAGAAGATGGGGAGGGGGAGGGGGCATTTGAAGGTGCCCTCATCGCTGGCCATCGCCAACAAACTGGCGGCACTTTCTCAACTCTCTAAATAATTGGTGAGCAGCAAGCGTGCCTTGGCCGAGATCATCATGTGAGCAACCATCTACCTACCAATTGCACCGCAGATGTATGTACATCGACCCTCATGAAAAGTATCCCCTGGGGCAATGCTCAGGAGCACTTGGACCTTCAGGTCAGTGGTGGCCATGGCACTGGCTCTTACCCAGAATCCATCGAGGTGGTCAATGGGGTCACGAGTGGTCGAAGTCCGCGGGAGAAGAACCTGAGGGCTTGTAACCAAGTCCGCACTTCATCAACAATCTCAGTTTGGCTCTCAACCGAGGGTGCGGCGCGCCATGGGATTCCTCGCGTAGCGGCTCAAGTGAGAGCCCAGGGCCCCAACGACTCAAGCAGGTAGCCTTCATGATTGGATCCGCTGTGAGTCGCCCTGATCCCATGGTGGTCTTGTGATGGTGTGCTCTCTCTCTCTCTCTCACGGGTACCTCCCCCAGTCGTGCTTCTTCCCACAGCACAGTGATCGCCATCACCAGAACTACTGTGGAGATGATAAGAGACAAGTCTTCTCACAGCAACCAACACCAACACATCACCGCATTGGTCGATGCTGATTATCTCTCTTCCCCTGGCATTCGTTCTCTGGCGCCTCAGGAAGTCCCGGCCAAGCATCCTACTTTTCCTGCCAGCCCTACCTTCCTGGTGCGCACGACCTACCACCAGATGATGAGGAGAGTGCGCTTCAAGGAACCATGAAGGTCTGGGCGCCCAGACCTCGTGCAGTCACATGGTCACATTGGCAACACCTTCCACACCCAAAAACAATGAGACCGCTATGGCGCAACTAGATGCTCAAGTTTGAAGAGAGAGAGAGAGAGAGAGGCCTTCTGTGGCAGCGACGGTACGCGTTGAGATTCAAATTTTCACATTACATAATAATTGTGCCCCTGGCCCTGCCATCATGCATCAAAATTGAATCAAGATCAAGTGGAGATTTATATTTAATTCAGTATTGTGCCCAAGAGCGTTAGTGATGGCGCTAACATCCATGGTGCAGGTAAGAAGCTGCTGTCAACTTTTCGACTGGCATTGGTGTGGTGTGAACACCGGTGTCACTGCCACCCGCGCGTGGTCGCTGCCGCGCAGGAGCTAAGGTGGGCAAGCTCATCCACAGCCAGGTATGGTTACCCCATAGGCCTTCAGACCTGACCTCCACGCACAGCCCATTATTGGCTCACGTCTGCGCTGTTGGTCACGTGTCCTGCATGGTGTATGTAGATCAACATCGTGTGTACCACAAGCCCATGCTCAAGCTGGTGGAGGAGCTGAAGCCCATCGTGCCCAAGGGACTTACACCTTCTTCTTCTTCTTCTCCAACAGCGGCGCCAAGGCGGTTGAGGCCTCCATCAAGCTGGCCCATCACACCACCAAGATGCAGAACATCATCAGTGCGTTGTGCGCTCGTTTCACTTTGCCTTCCACGGCCTCGTCTGACTCCTTTTGCCAGAACATTCATGAACAGCTTCCACGTCCAATGCACCATGGTGGGCACCATGTTGCGCTCTCAGCAACTCCAAGATTGTCTGTCTGACAGGAACCAATATGGGTATGACCTCCACCTGCCCTGTCCCTGACGCTGTTTCCAGCTGACTGGTTTGTTTTTAGTTAATCATTTTATTATCTCTAAGATTATTATCATTTTTTTTTTGTTGTTGTTGATATTTGTCATAATTATGTTATGGGCTAACTCACTGTCACACTGTTGTTGTTACTCTCTCTCTCTCTCTCTCTTGCATTCAGTTGGTTGATGATGCCCAGTGTGCACATGGTGCGCCCTACACCTACTGCCCCTGGTTGCCCATGCAAGTGAGTGCTGATGACTGCTGCAACCATACCCTTCTCGCTGTTGAGAGATGCTTCTGCGCGCCAGCAGACTGGTTCCGCCAACACCACGGATGCTGGTAATATGGGAAAATAGGAAGAAAATAAAAAGAAAATTGGAAGGAAATAAAAAGAAAATCGGAAGAAAATAAAAAGAAAATAAAAGAAAATGAAAAGGAAATCGAAAGAAAATAAAAAGAAAATAGGAAGAAAATAAAAGAGAAATAAGAAAGAAAAATAAAAAGAAAATAAAAAAAAATAGGAAAGAAATAAAAGAAAATAAAAAAAGAAAAATAAGAAAATAGGAAAGAAACTGAAAAGAAAATAAAAAAAGAAAATAAAAAGAAAAGAAAGAAAATAAAAAGAAAATAGGAAGAAAATGAAAAGAAAATAAAAAGAAAATAAGAAGAAAATAGGAAGAAAATGAAAAGAAAATAAAAAGAAAATAAAAAGAAAAAAACGGAAATAGGAAGAAAATAAAAAGAAAATAAAAAGAAAATAGGAAGAAAATGAAAAGAAAATAAAAAGAAAATAAGAAGAAAATAGGAAGAAAATGAAAAGAAAATAAAAAGAAAAATAAAAAGAAAAAACGGAAATGAAGAAAATAAAAAGAAAATAAAAAAGAAAATAGGAAGAAAATGAAAAGAAAATAAAAAGAAAATAAGGAGAAAATAGGAAGAAAAATGAAAAGAAAATAAAAAGAAAATAAAAAGAAAAAAACGGAAATAGGAAGAAAATAAAAAGAAAATAAAAAGAAAATAGGAAGAAAATGAAAAGAAAATAAAAAGAAAATAAAAGGAAATCGGAAAAAAAAGAAAATAAAAAGAAAATAAAAGAAAATAAAAAGGGAAATGACAGGATAACCAAAGAAATACAAAGTAATTAAAAGAGAAATCTAAAGAAAATAAATATAAAAAATAAAAAATAAAAAGAAATGATATAAATTTAAAGGAATATTAAAAAATTGAGAAAAACAAGAGATAAAAATAAATCTAAAATTAAAATAAATCTAAAGAACAAAAAATTATTTTTTAACATTAACTTTATATTGATTTAAAAATTTATTGTTGCTTTTTCTGTGGAATTTCTGTTCACAACTTTTTATTTATTCTTTTTTGATTATTTTATCTTGCTGTTTTTTATGCGATTTCTATTTCTTTTAATCAGCAATTTGATTTTAATTATTAAATATTAAACTTTGATAAATTTTTGTTAACTTTAACCATCACCACACCATCACCACACCCTTACAACATCACCACACCATCACCACACCACCACATCACCACAACACCATCACAACAACACCATCACAACACCATCACAACATCACAACACCATCACCACCACAACATCACCACAACCATTATCACACCATCACCACTACACCACCACCCCACCACCCCACCACAACATCACCACAACACCATCACAACACCATCACCACACCATCACCCCAACACCATCACAACACCATCACCAACACCATCACCACAACATCACCACAACACCATCACCACAACACCATCACAACACCATCACCACTACACCACCACCCCACCACCCCACCACAACATCACCACAACACCATCACCACAACATCACCACACCACCACATCATCACCACAAATCACCACACCATTATCACAACACCATCACATCACCACAACACCAACAGCACCACCACAACACCACTACAATCATGACAACAACCCTACACCAACATCACCACATCACCACAACACCACCACAGCACCACAACATCACCACAGCACCATCACCTCACCAATACTCCCACAACACCACCATCACCACAACAACACCACCATCACCACACCACAACACCACAACATCACCACAACATCTCAACAGCATGGCAACCACCACTACACCACAACCACAACAAAACAGCAACACAACAGCAACACAACATCACCACCACAACACCCACCATCACAACACCACAACATCACAACACCACAACATCACAACACCATCGCAACACCACAACATCACAACACCACAACATCACAACACCATCATCACACCACACCACAACATCACCACAACACCACACCACCACAACACAACATCACACCACCACAACACCATAACATCACCACATCATCACCACACTATCACCACCACACTACCACAAGACCACCACATCACCCCAACACCACACCACAACAGCAGCCCAACACCACAGTAGCAACACCACAATGCAACCACAACACCACAACAACAACACACCAACACCACAACACCACAACATCACACCACCACAACATTACCATGCCACCACTGCAACCATCAACTATACCACACCATCGCCACAACAACACCACCACACCACCACATACACACCACAACATCACCACACCATAACACCATCACCACAACACCATCACCACAACACTCCCATAACACCACAACAACACCACACTGTCACCACACAACCACAACTCCCCAACACCACATCAACACTACCACAACACCACACCATCACCATATCACCACACTACCAAAATCACACCACCACAACACCACCACAACTCCAACACTGTCACACCACACAACCAAAACATCACCACAACACCAACACCAACACACCACACCAAACCACCACCGCAACACCACCACATCACCATCACACCCCCATCACAACATCACCATCACACCACCACCACAACATCACCACAACAACACCATGATACCACCTACACCAACACCACCACAACATCACCACTACAACACCTCAACACCACCACACCCACACCCCCACAACAGCAGCACCACAGCACCACCACAACGCCACCACAACACCACAACACCACCACAACACCACCACAACATCACCATAACAACACTACAACTGGTGTTGTGATGATGTTGTGATGGTATTGTGATGCTGTGATGATGTTGTGATGTTGTGATGTTGTGATAGTGTTGTGATGGTATGTTGTGATGATGTTGTGATGGTATTGTGCTGTTGTGATGATGTTGTGATGGTGATGTGATGTGATAGTGTTGTGATGGTATGTTGTGATGATGTTGTGATGGTGATGTGATGATGGTGATGTGATGATGGTGATGTGATGTTGTGATGGTATTGTGATGGTGATGGTGGTCATCATCATCACAACATCATCTCAACACCACCATAACAACATCACATCACCACATCACCATCACAGCACCATCACAACATAATCACAACATCATCACTACATCATCACAACACCACCACCACATCACCACATCACCATCACAACACCATCACAACATCATCCAACATCATCACAACATCATAACAACATCATAACAACATCATTACAACATCATCACAACATCATCACCACAGCACCACCACATCACATCACCACATCACCATCACAACACCATCACATCAGCACAACATCACAACATCATCACAACACCATCACATCAGCACACCATCACAACATCATCACAACACCACCACCACCACAACCACAACACCACCACCACCACAACCACACCACCTCCACAACACTATCACACCACCACAACACCAGCACCACACCATTACTACAACATCACCACCAACACGCCACCACACCACCACACCACCACAACACCACAGCACCCCCACAACACTACCAAAACACCACCACAACAGCAGCACCACAACACAACACCACAACATTACCACGATACCACAATACCACCACAACACCATCACAACACCACCACACCATCACCACACCACCACAGCACCACATCATCACCATATCACCACCACAGCACCACATCATCACCACATCTCCACATCATCATCACCACATCATCAACACCACCACAGCACCACATCATCATTACCACATCATCAACACCACCACATCACCACATCACCACATCACCACA
>JANDJZ010001101.1:0-10000 GCA_027943245.1 Acanthamoeba sp. SK_2022b | reverse complement strand
AACAAACAAACAAAATAATAAATAAAATAAAACAAACAAACAAACGCAGGCGAAGCACGGTACGGCCGTCGATGGCAGCGAGGGCTTGGCGAAATCGAGCTGCGGTAGAGCTCGTAGAGTCAAATGCACGTCAGGACGCACGAGCGCGTAGGCCCACGCCGTTTGCATCAATCTGCCCGGCAGGGAGTGAGAGGGAGGTGTGTGCGAGAGAGAGAGAAGAGCTGACGCCAGTCCAGCCATGAGAGTTGGAGGGCCGTACCTGCGCATTTCGTCTTTGGATTTGCTCTTGGCCACCTGCAGTCGCACCGGAGTGTCCTTGAACAGCTGCAGCCCCACAAAACCTGGCCATTGAGTCACGGCAACGCTACACACAACGATCTCGACCGAAGATGGCGCATGGAAAGGAGTACCTCCTTCACGCTTATGACGGTGCCCGTGCCATCCATTGCCGTCGGCGTGGCGCTGCACGAAATGCCCATTCATCGTCGTCGTCATCATCAGAACAGTGGCGAGAAGCAAATGGCTACACCAGCAACCAAGGAATCCACCACCAGCAAAGGTCTTTCATGAAACATACCTCAGCGCTGTGCCTTTGTGGTCAAAGGTGGTGAGGAGGCCCGAATCATCGCTCGCCGTCCGCGTCAGGATGCTCAGCCCGCCGCAATTGTTGCATATGGAGTGCAGCGCCTCCCCTCTGCCCACGATAATAAGTTATAAGGCCTTTTACGACCAGCACAGAGCTCATTTTCGATCTGTTTTTTGTGTGGCCATGCGCAGTACCTGAAGCCATAGGACTCGAGGGTTTCCAACGCTGCAAAGTTGTCGATCTTGGAGGTGTAGTAGGGTGCCACAGCCAGCGCTACCTCGGCACGCGGTATCCCCTGGCCATTGTCACGAACCTGTGCCCATTCTCGTCAGTAAAACTGTCAGTCACCGTAAAAAAGCGGATTTCGGGACCTCCACAGATTTGAGCCCTCCCCCTTCCAGTCGCACGTCCAGACGCGTTGCTCCTGCACAAGGGCTACATGGAGTGAATTCGTGCGGCACGCTCCCAGCAGGGCTGTGTCGTTACCCGCATCCAAAGAGTTTTCTATGAGCTCTTTTACCACCGAATGTACATCTACAACCACAGTCGCGGTTCGGAGGCGACGAACGGTACTCGAGGGAAGCTTCTTCATGCGCAGCAGGTCGCTTGGCCGATACCAGGGAAGCCCCCCTTTGTTGCTGCCTAACTTTTCTACGAAGTTTAAAGTTTTCTTGAAATGGTTTGACGCCAGCAGAAATGTATTGTATCAATAATTATCTCCACAATGCAACAACACAACAGCATTTTTATTGTTAAAACAATGGTTTAAAACTGTTTGTGAAAGAGCGCCACGCTGCACGCCCAGCGCCATGTGGCAGCACACAAAGCGTGCTTCCTGTAGAGCTGGTGGGGTTGCATGAGACCTTTTTGGATTGAGGCAGGCAACCACTATGAATGCTTTCCAGAGCAAGTTTTGGGTAGACAGAACGTGTTTCATCCCCCTCTTGGAAGCGCTTGATGCCAAGGCTGTGGTCTCGCTGAGGAATAGGCGGATGGGGAAAACACTCTGGAAAGACACACTGGCACCCTCCTCTGATGTGGCACATATGGACCAGTTCAAGGAGCTCTTTGGCCACCTGGAGATCAGGAAGGCGCCAACCCCACTCGCCAACACCTTTCACATCCTTCCCCTCACCTTCGCCAGCCTCAGCACCAGAACCCTTGACAAATTCAAGAGGAGCCTCAACAATGTGCTGAACCTTGCTTCAAGGAGCACTACAATCTTTTGTTCAAGACAAATGAGCAGGATGCACTTGCCACCTTTCAGGGCCTTGTGCAGGAGCTCAAGAGAAGAAAAGAAAAGGCACTTGCCCCCACCCCACCACGCCCCCAAGTAGAGACTGGACAACAAGATAACAACTATATCACCACACCAGCTCTACATGATCATCAATGAGTACAACGTGAGGCCTTGGACAACTGCAACATGGTTTTGGCACTTCACATTGGCTAAGAAGGACTCCTCCAGAGAATGGAACACACATATGCTGAGTTCTTCAGCAGGATCAAGATAGCCTGTGATGACAACATGGCACAATGCTTCATGACAGGAGTTACACCACTGGCCCTGACCAAGTCCCCCCAGGGGTTCAACATCACAAGACACATCACCCATGACCTGGAATTCACTGAGGCCAACGTGTGGAACAGACTTGTGAGGCTGCACCAACTGCAGCCAGAGGTAGCCAACAGGATAATGGACTCATGGAGACATGATCACAACAGCTATCATTTCAACCCACAGCAGAAGGTGGCGCTCTACAATCCAACTTGCGTGCTCCACGGGCTCAGTCAGCTGGAACAGGCTCTCAGGCTCAATCCACCACCACCAACACTTCAATCTGAGAGGGGCTAACTACCTGCTCAATCACATTAGAAGCGACCCCAATGCCTGCCAAAGCTACCCTAGCGGCCATCAAGTCCTCCAATGGTGCTGAGCTGGAGTGTGCAGGCGGGGTTGCAGACCAGTTCTGCCTGTCGTGCATGCACAAGCTTGCAACAGATCATAAACTGTAACTCTCATTTATGTTCTACAACAGAGCTTTTACCTACACTCAATCACCCAGCCCTGTCAAGCTAAAGCACTCCTTGTGTATCCCAAACAACGTGGCTCACAAGGAGTTTGCTATCAAGCTGCGAAGGATGCTGGGCCTGGATGAGACTGGACTACATCAGCTGCGCAGGGCCATCACAGCACTGGTGGAAGAAAGGTAGGTCAAGCCATTTTGTCAAGCCATCTCTCAATTCCTGCTGAGCAGACTCCATGGCCGGGATGCACTCAGTAGGGAGGACTCCTTCGCACAAGGTATGCCATGAGACCACCTTGGACATGGACAAATGGCTAACTGTCATGGTGGGGCAGCTGTCTACAATGCAATGTCACTTGCTCATTGTCCTGGCGACTGTGTGGGTACCAGTAGCTAGGGACTCAAACAAGTTGGCCCTTGCACTCAATCACTGGTTCATTTGGATGAACTGTTCCCCCTTCCATTATAGCACTACTACTTCACACTCAAGAATGTGGAGGTGAATGGGCTGGTGGTCGGCCAAGGTGTGCAGAGCTGGATGAAGATGGTTGACATCTCCCATGCTGACCACCACCACAACAACACCACCACACCACCACCACAAAACAACATCACCACAATGACCACACCACCCCCACCACCACCCCCACCCCCATCACCACCACCACCACCTGACCACCACCTGACCACCACCACCACCACCACCACCACCTGACCACCACCACCACCACCACATAACCACAACATCACCACCACAACACCACCACAACACCACCACAACACCACCACCACAACACCACTGTCACCACCCTGACACCATTCCACACCAGCACCACATCACCATCACACCACAACCCACCACACCACAACATCAACACAACACCACAACATCACAACCACCATCACCACAACACCACCACATCATCACCACAACCCACCACACCACCACACCACCATTACAACACCATACCATCACCACAACAACACCACACCATCCCTACACCAACCACACCTCACCACCACAACACCACTACAATATCACAACATCACCACAATCTCACCACAACACCATCACAACACCATCACAACATTAGCATAACATCACAACACCACCACAACACCACAACACCACAACAACCCAACCCCAACAACACCACTACAACATTACCACAAAATCACCACAAAATCGCCACAAGATCACCACAACACCACCACAACACAGTCTCAACACCACCACAACACCACCCCACCACTACAACACCACCACACCATCACTACAACACCACCACAACACCACCACAACACCACCACTGCACCACACCACAACATCACCACACTAACACAACCCAAACATAACTTCACCATCACCACCACCACACCAACACCACACCACCACAACAACAACACCACAATGCAACCACAACAACAGAACCACAACATCACCACAATATCACACTGTTGAGATGGTGTGGTGTTGGTGATGTGGTGGTGATATAGTGGTGGTGTTTTGGTGTTGTGTTGTTGCAGTGCTGTTGTGGTGTTTTGTACACCAACCACCCCCCTACAACAATGCCACAACAACACCACAACAACAGCACACCAACACAACAACACCACAACAACAACATCACATCAGGCCAACACCACAACACCACAACAACACCACAACATCACAACACCTTACCAATATCACACCACCACACCATCACAACACCACCACATCATTACAAAAAACATCACCACAACAACAAGACCCCAACATCACAATACCAACACCACACCATCCACACAACATCACTACAACATAACACCAGAGGTGGTGTGGGCAAAAGGCAACCAGGTAAAAGAAAACATTTTTTCGCATCTTCCTTTCTTCTGGCCCGAATAAAAAAAAGGCGCCAACCCACAGTAGAGATGGAGTTCGGTAGTGCTGCCAGCGGAACAGAGCGACAAGCCCTTCTTGACGCGTCGCGCGCTCATTTAGAAGTGGGCCTACCCTCTTCTGCTGTGTTCTTTGCTGAGGCTTTGCTCGCGCTTTCTACCGGTATGCCATCTGTCTAATGCACGTGAACGGCCCGTTTGTTTTCGTGGGTGGGTGTTTTTTCTTTTCTTTTTATAACATCAATCAATCAATATTTATAACTTTTTATTTTTTTAAAAAAAAAAAAACAAAGAGGGAGATGAGAAGCGAGAAGCCCTGTACGAACTGGGGCGAGCGCTTATCCGGAGCGGGCAGGCCAGGCGAGCAGCACACCTCTTACGCAAGCACAACGGCCACCTACAAGATGCTCGTGCTCTACTTCTCGCCGTAAACGCCCTGCTGGAGATCAAGGTGCTTACAATGACCCAGCACTGTCTACCGTGTAAACGATCTTGGGTTCGCCAGCGTGCCAATCGCAACCATGTCCAGGACTTGGAAGCTGGGCTGGAGCTCTTGCCGGAGGGGTTCACTCCTCCGCAGTACGGACTTGATGCGAGCCTACATGGAGCCCTATATCTCGTGCGCGGCAAGCTCCTCGACGCCGCGGACCAACCGGCACTGGCTGCCGCAGCCTACCAGCGTGCTCTGATCCTGGTACGCCTTTTAGAAACGCTCCCAATTCCTGTCTCTTTTCCTCGATTGGTTGTCCTCTCACTGCTCTCTTCAACAAACAAACAAACAACAACAACAACAACAACCAACAACCAACAACAACCAACAACAACCAACAACAACAACAACAATAACAACCAACAACAACCAACGATCAACTGCAGGATCCTCAATGCTACGAGGCTTTGGAGAAACTGGCCGATCGGCATTTGCTTCCTCCCAACCAACGTGCTTGTGGCCCCTCGCTTGTTTCTCTTCTTCTTCTTCTTCTTCTTCCATCTTCTTGGCTACGCGAGTGTCTCACGGTGATGGGTCCTCATGATGAAAGCCAGTGCGGGCGCTCTTCTCCCAGATCAGCGAGGCGCTACCTCAGGAGCTTTCGTTCGTGCGTGCTCTCTACGCCAAAAAGCTGCGTATTGTTGAGGTACGGCTCTCTATTTTCCCTCCCTCCCTCTCTTCGCTCATGAGCATATCGGCAGCGTTGGGCTGCTCGTGCTCATGACACGCGTACGAGAGACTAATGGAGACGGCCTCCTGTGGTGGTGCACATCTCTCGCATAGGACGAGCCACACGACCAAGTGCGACTGCAGGCTGGAGACAATTTAGCGCGTGTGGCAGCTGATGCCGAGGTACCTGCTCCCTCCCCCAGGGCAGCCCACGCGCACGACGGGTCTATGGCCAGTGACCATGGAGAGGCCCGCGTCTCACACATGACCACTCTCTGGGGGCAGCACCTGTTCCACCAGGGCCGACTTCAAGAATGCCATAGACTCACAAAGCACGTCCTGGACGAAGACCCACACCGAGAAGGCTCTCTCCTGTGGCTCTACGCGTCGGTGCTCGTCGAGTTAGGTGTGACAGCGAGGCCCGTTGTGCTGTGTGTGCTATCAAATCAAAATCGTCGGGCTCAGCTTGGCCACTCACACGCGCGCAGCACTCGAAGATAGCTCACCATTTTACGCACACACACATAGGCAAAAAGCGGGAGCTGTTTGCCTGGGCGCACGCTGTCGCGCAGCGACACACGGGCAAGGCCGAGGCCTGGTACGCGGTCGGCTGCTACTATCTGATCACCGGCAAACTCGAGTCGGCGCGCACCTACCTCAGCAAGGCCACCACGCTCGCCCTCCCGGCCGAGGCCGGCCCTGCCTGGTACTCTTGCACGCTGCCGCGCTTGCCTCTCCGACCGCCGCCACGCTCACGCGTTTGGCACATGTCACGTCATTCTCTCTCCCCCCCCTCCCCTTTAGGCTGGCCTTTGGGCGGGCGTTCTCCGAGCAGGGCGAGCAGGACCAGGCCCTGGCCGCCTACCGCACGGCGCACCGCTGCCTGCCGTCCTCCCACATCCCCCTGCTCTGCATCGGCGCCGAACTCATCCGAGCGCAGAACTTCAACCTTGCCCGCCAGTACCTCCGGCAGGTAACCGCCACCGCCACCACCGCCATCATCATCATCATCGCCCACCCCAGCCTGCCACGACAAAGGTGGCTCACTTGTGTTGTGTGCTGTGTCCGCAACACACCGCACACAGGCCCGTGACCTCGGCGGAGAGGATGCGCTCGTGTGGAACGAGCTGGGCGTGGTTGCCTACCACAACAAGGAATACGCCAAGGCCGCGACGCAGCTGGAGCGCGCGGTGGCGCTCTGGCAGAAGAAGAGCGGGGCGGCCTCCTCGACCGGTGGTTGGGAGGAGGCCATGCTGGCCAACCTCGGCCACGCCTACCGCAAGCTGGGCCAGTACGCCGCCGCCGTGGCGTGCTTCGAGCAGGCCCTCGCGATCGCCGATTCCCCCGAAACGCACGCCGCCCTCGCCTTCACGCATCACCTCCACGGCGACCTCGACACCGCCATCCAGCACTACCACACCGCCCTCGCCTTTCTCCCCAACCACGCCTTTGCCGCCCACATGCTCTCCGCGGCCCTCTCCGCCGCTCCCCTTCCCTGAGATATATAAAAAGATGGAGAAAAATCTTTTCCCAACCAAAAATGATTAAAAAATCTTTTTATATTTTTTGTGGGGCGTTTGTAATATTAATTTGTTGTTGTGGGCCAAGCGCGAGGGTAACCGGCCAAAGGAAAAAAACACAAGAAAGAAAACAACAAGTTTCAGGACCGTGTGTGCGGCAGGAGGACAAGTCTGAGCGCTGCCCCTCAGGATGAACAAAAACAAAAAGGACAAAAAGGAGAAAGAAAAGCTCCCCAAGGCGTGGAAGAAGCTCAAGCCCTTCTTCGATGAGAAAAAGGATGCTCCTCGCCGCCTGCGTGCCATCTCCACCTTCCTCGCCGGTAATGGCCCCCCTCTTTGCGTGCATCAATCATTGCCTCCTCCCACACTTGTGTACCACAAGCCGTAAGCCTCGTTGCGAGCCGCGATGTTTTTAATTATTATTTATTTTAATTTTATTATTATTATTATTATTATTATTATTGTTGACGACGGTGACGGGGCGGGTGATGTGATGGTGGTGCGGTGCTGCGTAGATGGAGCGGAGGAGGAGGAAGCGGCCAAGTTCATGCGCGGGCAGCAGGCGCAGGTGCACTCGACGCTCATGGAATGCTTCGGCGCGTACGAGGCCAGCTGCAAGAAGGGCAAGCACGACCTCAAGGAGCTACAGAGCATGATCCTCGTCCTGCGCGCGCTCATCACGCATCTCCACGACGCCATCGCCGAGGGCTGGCAGGCCCGTTCCCTCCGTAAAGCGCCCCCCACCCCCTTTCTCCTCCTCCTCCGCCTCGCTCTCCCTCGATGGTGCCACCTCTCTCACGCGCCGCCCGCTGCTGTGTGCGCACGCGCGCCCGCACAGTGAAAGTGATCGAGAAGCTGCTCTACAAGGAGAACAAGTCCGAGGTGCACCTCGCACTCCTCTTCCCTTCTCTTGGCCCAATGGTGACACCAATGGCTCGATCGTGGTTTGGGGGGGGGGGTGGCGGCGGTTGCGTACAGGTGCGAGCGGCGGGGTTCCAGCTGCTGCTGCACATGTGCGAGACCATGGGCACCGTGGAGGCCGGGGTGCTGGAGCTTATCCCGGCCGCCGTCAACTTCAACGGTTTCGTCGACGACGGGGAGGCCGCTCATGGCAGCTTCCGGGTCATCGAAGGTCTCTCTCTCTCTCTCTCTCTCACACACACACATGCCCACCACCCATTCCTCGAGCATGACGTCATCGCGTCCGTGCTCGTCCTACTCTCCCATCGCGAATGCTCATCTCTCCCCCATCGCCGCAGCGCCGGACAAGAGCGACGTGCTCGTTCCCGGCGGGGACGACGGAGGGCTCGAGGAGAGCGTGGGGCTCGTCAACCTCCTCTTTGACTTTATGAGTTCCTTCCAGTCCGCCGCGCGATTCGCCTACTGGTGCCCCTCCATTCCTCCCTCCCTCCCATGGGCCCCATCGTTACTTATACGCCCGACCCCTCCCTCCACCTATTCCCCGCCTCTCTCTCTCTCTCTCTCGCTTGTGTGTGTGTGTGTGTGTGTGTGTGTGTGTGTGTGTGTGTGCCTGTGCGTGTGTGATTGCGTGCGTAGGTATGAGCAGTTCAAAGTGCGTTTCCTGTACATCTTCTATCCCGATCTCGCTCCTTCCCGTTCTGAAGCCGCAGCCCCTCGTACGCACCACCGCCCGCCGTATCGCCTGCTCGCTTCCCCCTCCCCCCTGCTCACCTCCATCTCTCCTGCGTGGCCCCGGCCGTGTCATGCGAACGCGACCCGCCGGCCAGCGAGTGGGTTCCGTGCCTGCTGCCCGCACGCGTTTCAAGACGCCCTCGTCGACCGTCTGGCCCACTGGACGCGCCACCCCGAGGTTCGCATCACTGACGCGCCCCTCCCTCTTTCCCGAGTGCACCCGCGAGGACAGGTGATGACGGCGATGCGCGGTTGCCTGCGGTGCTTGCTTGTTTGCCTGCGCGCATCGTGGTGTGGTGTTGGGGGGGGGAGCGCAGAAGTGCGGCGTGCTGGTGGGCTCCAAGGAGAACATGGGCATCCTCTGGCACCTCTACAAGCACGGCGTGCACTCGTCCTCCGAGTTCGAGACCATCCGCAAGTTCATCCACGTCTTCAAAGGCCTCTGTTGGGTAGAGGCCATCTCTCTCTCTCTCTCCCCCCCCCCTCTCCCTCATGCTCATGGTCATGCTCGTGTATGCGCGCCTCACCTCGCCACCTCGCACGTCGTTGGTGCAGCCGCACGGTGCGCCGCTGGACGAGCTCAAGGCCAACCTGCTCGAGTACCGCAAGTGCTTCGTGCAGGGCCTCCTGCCCGTGTTCGAGAAGGACGGCGACCACCTGGACGACACGGTCGAGTTCGAGGGGCACGTCTCCGTGTGCAAGGAGATCCTGAGCTTCTTCCGCCAGTACATCGAGAAGACCGCCCACGAACCCGAACTCCAGTACCGTGGCCTGCTCAACCCCCCCTCCAACCAATCGCGATTGCTGCATCGATCCACGTGCTCGCACGCTGATTGGCTTGACACCGATGGTGGTTTGGGGGCGATGTGCAGGGAAGTGCTCATGGTCAACCTCCTGCACATCGTGCGGCAGCTGTGCTCGCGCACGGATGCCTCCAACTTTGTCGGTCGCCTGTGCGGCACTGCTGTCGACGTATGCGCCATCCGCTCTATGCAGCAATGCCATACACAACCAACAACCAACAACCAACAACAACACACAACGCATCCATATCCCCTGCGGCTCGCTCACTGATGTTCGGGCACGCGCAGACGGTGCTCTACTGCTGGGTGCGGTCCAATGTAGGCGACACACTCTGGAAGTCCCTCCAGCTGGGCCTCTCCGGTCTGTTCAG